>JBAPLH010000837.1:0-15562 GCA_037897445.1 Ceriops zippeliana
CAAGTTAGTTTGCATTTCATTCTATGTTAGTGGTAAATTCGAAATAATGAGATTTCCAATCTACTGATGCTATTAGATCTCTTTTTCAAAGGATATTTTTCATGCAACGACATGAAATTAATTTATGTCATTTTAACAACTATATTCATTGTGGAAAACAATGCCATGAGCCTTTTATTAAGTATGCCCCCCCCCCCCCCCCCCCCCCACCTCCTCATTCAAATCCAACAAAATAATGGAGTCCTTGATCTGCATTGCTTTCTTATTGATATTCATTTGTTGAATTGTGAAAAGAAACGAGTTACCACTCCCTTCATTTTAATGTTATCAGGCTCTTTATTGGTTACCAAGACACTTTTTGATACATTGATCATGAATTAGCATTGGTGGATAGAAACTTATTATATTTAGGACCCAAAACATGCCTAAATACTATTAAAACATTGATTCTATTTTCTTCCACATCCAAAGGAATCATTCCTCTTGGTTTGCATTTCATTAGCATTTGTGGATAGACAAACCTATTATATTAAGGAAACCAAACATGTCCTAAATACTATTTAAATCTTGAATCTATTTTCTGGTCCACCATTTCAAAAAAGAATCATGCATCTTGGTTTTCATTTCATTCGTATGTACATGTGGTGAAATTCTTGAAATAATGAGATATTCCAATCAAACTGATGCTATTTATGACGTTCTCTTTTTGCTACGAGTACTATTTATCATGCAATGACAATGAAATGATCTGTTGTTTCATTTTTGTAACAATTATATTCATTGTGAAAACAATGCCCATGATGAACAATCTATAAGATGAAATTCATTCAAATCCAACAAAGAGTGGAGTCCTAGATCTTGAATTGTATTTCTTATTGATATTGATTGGTTGACATTCGAAAAGAAAGAGTACCTCCCATCATTTTTGGCTACAAAGGCTGCTTGTTTTAGTTCCAAGCACTCTTTTTTGACACCTTCATCATGAAATTAACTTTTGTGGGATAGACAACCTAGTATATTAATTAAAACAAACAAGTATAAATGCTATTGAAACACTGAATCTGTTTTTCCTCATTTAATAAAAGGAATCATTCAAGTTGGTTTGCATTTCATACTAATGTTAAGTGGTTAAATTCCGAAATAATGAGAGTTTCCAAATCTACTGATGCTATTTAGGGATCTCTCTTTTTTGTAAAAGGATCATTTTTTCATGCAACGACTATGAAATTAATTTATGTGTCATTCTTAACAACTATATTCATTGTGGAAACAATGCCCATGAACCATTTATAAGATGAATTCATTCAAATCCAACAAATAATGGAGTCCTTGATCTTGCATTGCATTTCTTATTGATATTGGTTGAATTTGAAAAGAAAGAGTACCTCCCATCATTTTATGTTATCAGGCTCTTCTATTGGTTCCCAAGACACTTTTTGATACATTGATCATGAAATTAGCATTTGTGGATAGACAACCTATTATATTTAGGAAACCCAAACATGTCTAAATACTATTAAAACTTTGAATCTATTTTCTTCCCACCATCCAAAGGAATCATTCATCTTGGTTTTCATTTCATTCGTATGTTATGTGGTGAAATTCTGAAATAATGAGATATTCCAATCAACTGATGCTAATTAGAGTTCTCTTTTTTCTACGAGTACTATTTATCATGCAACGACCATGAAATGATCTTATGTTTCATTTTTAACAACTATATTCGTTGCGAAAACAATGCCAATGAACCTCTATAAGATGAATTCATTGAAATCCAACAAAGAATGGAGTCGTAGATCTTCAATTGTATTTCTTATTGATATCGATTGGTTGACTTCCAAAAGAAAGAGTACCTCCCATCATTTTTGGCTACAAAGGCTGCTGTTTTAGTTCCAAACACACTTTTGACACCTTGATCATGAAATTAACTTTTGTGGATAGACAGCTTAGTATATTAATTAAAACAAACAAGTATAAATGCTATTGAAACACTGAATATGTTTTTCACATTTAATAAAAGGAATCATTCAAGTTGGTTTGCATTTCATACTAATGTTAAGTGGTTAAATTCTGAAATAATGAGAGTTTCCAATCTACTGATGCTATTTAGGGATCTCTTTTTGTAAAAGGATCATTTTTCATGCAACGACTATGAAATTAATTTATGTGTCATTCTTAACAACTATATTCATTGTGGAAACAATGCCCATGAACCATTTATAAGATGAATTCATTCAAATCCAACAAATAATGGAGTCCTTGATCTTGCATTGCATTTCTTATTGATATTCATTGGTTGAATTCGAAAAGAAAGAGTACCTCCCATCATTTTATGTTATCATGGCTCTTCTATTGGTTCCGAAGACACTTTTTGATACATTGATCATGAAATTAGCATTTGTGGATAGACAACCTATTATATTTAGGAAACCAAACATGTCTAAATACTATTAAAACTTTGAATCTATTTTCTTCCACCATCCAAAGGAATCATTCATCTTGGTTTTCATTTCATTCGTATGTTATGTGGTGAAATTCTGAAATAATGAGATATTCCAATCAACTGATGCTAATTAGAGTTCTCTTTTTGCTACGAGTACTATTTTATCATGCAACGACCATGAAATGATCTTATGTTTCATTTTTAACAACTATATTCGTTGCGAAAACAATGCCAATGAACCCTCTATAAGATGAATTCATTGAAATCCAACAAAGAGAATGGAGTCGTAGATCTTCAATTGTATTTCTTATTGATATGATTGGTTGACTTCCAAAAGAAAGAGTACCTCCCATCATTTTTGGCTACAAAGGCTGCTGTTTTAGTTTCCAAACACACTTTTGACACCTTGATCATGAAATTAACTTTTGTGGATAGACAACCTAGTATATTAATTAAAACAAACAAGTATAAAATGCTATTGAAACACTGAATCTGTTTTTTCTCATTTAATAAAAGGAATCATTCAAGTTGGTTTGCATTTCATACTAATTTTTAAGTGGTTAAATTCCGAAATAATGAGAGTTTCCAATCTACTGATGCTATTTAGGGATCTCTCTTTTTGTAAAAGGATCAATTTTTTTTCATGCAACGACTATGAAAATTAATTTATGTGTCATTCTTAACAACTATATTCATTGTGTGGAAACAATGCCCATGAACCATTTATAAGATGAATTCATTCAAATCCAACAAATAATGGAGTCCTTGATATTGCATTGCATTTCTTATTGATATTCATTGGTTGAATTTGAAAAAGAAAGAGTACCTCCCATCATTTTATGTTATCAAGGCTTCTTTTATTGGTTCCCAAGACACTTTTTGATACATTGATCATGAAATTAGCATTTGTGGATAGACAACCTATTATATTTAGGAAACCAAACATGTCTAAATACTATTAAAAACTTTGAATCTTTTTTTTTTCTTCCACCATCCAAAGGAATCATTCATCTTGGTTTTCATTTCATTCGTATGTTATGTGGTGAAATTCTGAAATAATGAGATATTCCAATCAACTGATGCTAATTTAGAGTTCTCTTTTTTGCTACGAGTACTATTTATCATGCAAGGACAACAAATGAAATGATCTTTTTTGTTTCATTTGTAACAATTATATTCATTGTGAAAACAATGCCAATGAACAATCTATAAGATGAATTCATTCAAATCCAACAAAGAGTGGAGTCCTAGATCTTGAATTGTATTTCTTATTGATATTGATTGGTTGACATTTCGAAAAGAAAGAGTACCTCCCATCATTTTTGGCTACAAAAGGCTGCTGTTTTAGTTCCAAACACACTACTCTTTTGACACCTTCATCATCAAAATTAACTTTTTGTGGATAGACAACCTAGTATATTAATTAAAACAAACAAGTATAAATGCTATTGAAACACTGAATCTGTTTTTCTCATTTAATAAAAGGAATCATTCAAGTTGGTTTGCATTTCATACTAATGTTAAGTGGTTAAATTCCGAAATAATGAGAGTTTCCAATCTACTGATGCTATTTAGGGATCTCTTTTTGTAAAAGGATCATTTTTCATGCAACGACTATGAAATTTAATTTATGTGTCATTCTTTAAACAACTATATTCATTGTGGAAACAATGCCCATGAACCATTTATAAGATGAATTCATTCAAATCCCAACAAATAATGGAGTCCTTGATATTGCATTGCATTTCTTATTGATATTCATTGGTTGAATTTGAAAAAAGAAAGAGTACCTCCCATCATTTTATGTTATCAGGGCTCTTCTATTGGTTCCCGAAGACACTTTTTGATACATTGATCATGAAATTAGCATTTGTGGATAGACAACCTATTATATTTAGGAAACCCAAACATGTCTAAATACTATTAAAACTTTGAAATCTATTTTCTTCCACCATCCAAAGGAATCATTCATCTTGGGTTTTCATTTCATTCGTATATTTTATGCGGTGAAATTCTGAAAATAATGAGATATTCCAATCAACTGATGCTAATTAGAGTTCTCTTTTTTTTGCTACGAGTACAATTTATCATGCAAGGACAACGAAATGATCTTTTGTTTCATTTGTAACAATTATATTCATTGTGAAAAACAATGCCCCATGAACAATCTATAAGATGAATTCATGCAAATCCAACAAAGAGTGGAGTCCTAGATCTTGAATTGTATTTCTTATTGATATTGATTGGTTGACATTCGAAAAAGAAAGAGTACCTCCCATCATTTTTGGCTACAAAGGCTGCTGTTTTAGTTCCAAACACACTTTTGACACCTTCATCATCAAATTAACTTTTGTGGATAGACAACCTAGTATATTAATTAAAACAAACAAGTATATAAATGCTATTGAAACACTGAATCTGTTTTTCTCATTTAATAAAAGGAATCATTCAAGTTGGTTTGCATTTCATACTAATTTTAAGTGGTGGTTAAATTCCGAAAAAATGAGAGTTTCCAATCTACTGATGCTATTTAGGGATCTCTTTTTTGTAAAAGGATCATTTTTCATGCAACGACTATGAAATTAATTTATGTGTGTCATTCTTAACAACTATATTCATTGTGGAAACAATGCCCATGAACCATTTATAAAGATGAATTCATTCAAATCCAAACAAATAATGGAGTCCTTGATATTGCATTGCATTTCTTATTGATATTCATTGGTTGAATTTGAAAAAAAAGAAAGAGTACCTCCCATCATTTTTATGTTATCAGGGCTCTTCTATTGGTTCCCAAGACACTTTTTGATACATTGATCATGAAATTAGCATTTGTGGATAGACAACCTATTATATTTAGGAACCCAAACATGTCTAAATACTATTAAAACTTTGAATCTATTTTCTTCCACCATCCAAAGGAATCATTCATCTTGGTTTTCATTTCATTCGTATGTTATGCGGTGAAATTCTGAAATAATGAGATATTCCAATCAACTGATGCTAATTAGAGTTCTCTTTTTGCTACGAGTACAATTTATCATGCAAGGACAACGAAATGATCTTTTGTTTCATTTGTAACAATTATATTCATTGTGAAAAAACAATGCCCATGAACAATCTATAAGATGAATTCATTCAAATCCAACAAAGAGTGGAGTCCTAGATCTTGAATTGTATTTCTTATTGATATTGATTGGTTGACATTCGAAAAGAAAGAGTACCTCCCATCATTTTTGGCTACAAAGGCTGCTGTTTTAGTTCCAAACACACTTTTTTTGACACCTTCATCATGAAATTAACTTTTGTGGATAGACAACCTAGTATATTAATTAAAACAAACAAGTATAAATGCTATTGAAAACACTGAATCTGTTTTTTCTCATTTAATTTTTAAAAGGAATCATTCAAGTTGGTTTGCATTTCATACTAATTTTAAGTGGTTTAAATTCCGAAATAATAGGAGTTTCCAATCTACTGAGGCTATTTAGGGATCTCTTTTCTGTAAAAGGATCATTTTTCATGCAACGACTATGAAATTAATATATGTGTCATTCTTAACAACTATATTCATTGTGGAAACAATGCCCATGAACCTTTTATAAGATGAATTCATTCAAATCCAACAAATAATGGAGTCCTTGATATTGCATTGCATTTCTTATTGATATTCATTGGTTGAATTTGAAAAGAAAGAGTACCTCCCATCATTTTATTTTATCAGGGCTCTTCTATTGGTTCCCAAGACACTTTTTGATACATTGATCATGAAATTAGCATTTGTGGATAGACAACCTATTATATTTAGGAACCCAAACATGCCTAAATACTATTAAAACTTTGAATCTATTTTCTTCCACCATCCAAAGGAATCATTCATCTTGGTTTTCATTTCATTCGTATGTTATGTGGTGAGTGAAAATTCTGAAATAATGAGATATTCCAATCAACTGATGCTAATTAGAGTTCTCTTTTTGCTACGAGTACTTTTTATCATGCAACGACCATGAAATGATCTTATGTTTCATTTTTAACAACTATATTTGTTGCGAAACAATGCCAATGAACCTCTATAAGATGAATTCATTGAAATCCAACAAAGAATGGAGTCGTAGATCTTCAATTGTATTTCTTATTGATATCGATTGGTTGACTTCCAAAAGAAAGAGTACCTCCCATCATTTTTGGCTACAAAGGCTGCTGTTTTAGTTCCAAACACACTTTTGACACCTTGATCATGAAATTAACTTTTGTGGATAGACACAACCTTAGTATATTAAATTAAAACAAACAAGTATAAATGCTATTGAAACACTGAATCTGTTTTTCTCATTTAATAAAAGGAATCATTCAAGTTGGTTTGCATTTCATACTAATTTTAAGTGGTTAAATTCCGAAATAATGAGAGTTTCCAATCTACTGATGCTATTTAGGGATCTTTTTTTGTAAAAGGATCATTTTTTCATGCAACGACTATGAAATTAATTTATGTGTCATTCTTTAACAACTATATTCATTGTGGAAACAATGCCCATGAACCATTTATAAGATGAATTCATTCAAATCCAACAAATAATGGAGTCCTTGATTGCATTGCATTTCTTATTGATATTCATTGGTTGAATTTGAAAAAAGAAAGAGTACCTCCCATCATTTTATGTTATCAGGGCTCTTCTATTTTTTTCCGAAGACACTTTTTGATACATTGATCATGAAATTAGCATTTGTGGATAGACAACCTATTATATTTAGGAACCCAAACATGTCTAAATACTATTAAAACTTTTGAATCTATTTTCTTCCACCATCCAAAAGGAATCATTCATCTTGGTTTTTCATTTCATTCGTATGTTATATGTGGTGAAATTCTGAAATAATGAGATATTCCAATCAACTGATGTAAATTAGAGTTCTCTTTTTTCTACGAGTACTATATTTATCATGCAACGACCATGAAATGATCTTTTGTTTCATTTTTAACAACTATATTCGTTGCGAAAACAATGCCAATGAACCTCTATAAGATGAATTCATTGAAATCCAACAAAGAATGGAGTCGTAGATCTTCAATTGTATTTCTTATTGATATCGATTGGTTGACTTCCGAAAAAGAAAGAGTACCTCCCATCATTTTTTGGCTACAAAGGCTGCTGTTTTTAGTTCCCAAACACACTTTTGACACCTTGATCATGAAATTAACTTTTGTGGATAGACAACCTAGTATATATTAATAAAAAAACAAACAAGTATAAATGCTATTGAAACACTGAATCTGTTTTTTTCTCATTTAATAAAAGGAATCATTCAAGTTGGTTTGCATTTCATACTAATGTTAAGTGGTTAAATTCCCGAAATAATGAGAGTTTCCAATCTACTGATGCTATTTAGGGATCTCTTTTTGTATTTAAAGGATCATTTTTCATGCAACGACTATGAAATTAATTTATGTGTCATTCTTTAACAACTATATTCATTGTGGAAACAATGCCCATGAACCATTTATAAGATGAATTCATTCAAATCCAACAAATAATGGGAGTCCTTGATCTTGCATTGCATTTCTTATTGATATTCATTGGTTGAATTTGCAAAAAAGAAAGAGTACCTCCCATCATTTTATGTTATCATGCTCTTTATTGGTTCCGAAGACACTTTTTGATACATTGATCATGAAATTAGCATTTTGTGGATAGACAACCTATTATATTTAGGAAACCCAAACATGTCCTAAATACTATTTAAAACTTTGAATCTATTTTTTCTTCCACCATCCAAAAAGGAATCATTCATCTTGGTTTTCATTTCATTTCGTTATATGTTTATGTGTGGTGAAATTCTGAAATAATGAGATATTCCAATCAACTGATGCTAATTAGAGTTCTCTTTTTTCTACGAGTACTATTTATCATGCAAAAGGACCATGAAATGATCTTTTGTTTCATTTTTTAACAACTATATATTCGTTGCGAAAACAATGCCAATGAACCTCTATAAGATGAATTCATTGAAATCCAACAAAGAATGGAGTCGTAGATCTTTCAATTGTATTTCTTATTGATATCGATTGGTTGACTTCCAAAAGAAAGAGTACCTCCCATCATTTTTGGCTACAAAGGCTGCTGTTTTAGTTCCAAACACACTTTTGACACCTTGATCATGAAATTAACTTTTGTGGATAGACAACCTAGTATATTAATTAAAACAAACAAGTATAAATGCTATTGAAACACTGAATATGTTTTTCTCATTTAATAAAAGGAATCATTCAAGTTGGTTTGCATTTCATACTAATGTAAAGTGGTTAAATTCCGAAATAATGAGAGTTTCCAATCTACTGATGCTATTTAGGGATCTCTTTTTGTAAAAGGATCATTTTTCATGCAACGACTATGAAATTAATTTATGTGTCATTCTTAACAACTATATTCATTGTGGAAACAATGCCCATGAACCATTTATAAGATGAATTCATTCAAATCCAACAAATAATGGAGTCCTTGATCTTGCATTGCATTTCTTATTGATATTCATTGGTTTGAATTGAATTCGAAAAGAAAGAGTACCTCCCATCATTTTATGTTATCAGGGCTCTTCTATTGGTTTCCGAAGACACTTTTTGATACATTGATCATGAAATTAGCATTTGTGGATAGACAACCTATTATATTTAGGAACCCAAACATGTCTAAATACTATTAAAACTTTGAATCTATTTTTCTTCCACCATCCAAAGGAATCATTCATCTTGGTTTTCATTTCATTCGTATGTTATGTGGTGAAATTCTGAAATAATGAGATATTCCAATCCACTGATGCTAATTAGAGTTCTCTCTTTTTTCTACGAGTACTATTTATCATGCAACGACCATGAAATGATCTTATGTTTCATTTTTTAACAACTATATTCATTGTGAAAAACAATGCCAATGAACCTCTCTATAAGATGAATTCATTGAAATCCAACAAAGAATGGAGTCGTAGATCTTCAATTGTATTTCTTATTGATATCGATTGGTTGACTTCCAAAAGAAAGAGTACCTACCCATCATTTTTTGGCTACAAAGGCTGCTGTTTTAGTTCCAAACACACTTTTGACACCTTGATCATCAAATTAACTTTTTTGTGGATAGACAACCTAGTATATTAATTAAAACAAACAAGTATAAATGCTGCTATTGAAACACTGAATCTGTTTTTCTCATTTAATAAAAGGAATCATTCAAGTTGGTTTGCATTTCATACTAATGTTAAGTGGTTAAATTCCGAAATAATGAGAGTTTCCAATCTACTGATGCTATTTAGGGATCTCTTTTTGTAAAAGGATCATTTTTCATGCAACGACTATGAAATTAATTTATGTGTCATTCTTTAACAACTATATATTCATTGTGGAAACAATGCCCATGAACCATTTATAAGATGAATTCATTCAAAATCCAACAAATAATGGAGTCCTTGATCTTGCATTGCATTTCTTATTGATATTCATTGGTTTGAATTGAATTCGAAAAGAAAGAGTACCTCCCATCATTTTTTTATGTTATCAGGGCTCTTTTATTGGTTCCGAAGACACTTTTTTGATACATTGATCATGAAATTAGCATTTGTGGATAGACAACCTATTATATTTAGGAAACCCAAACATGTCTAAATACTATTTAAAACTTTGAATCTATTTTCTTCCACCATCCAAAGGAATCATTCATCTTGGTTTTCATTTCATTCGTATGTTATGTGGTGAAATTCTGAAATAATGAGATATTCCAATCAACTGATGCTAATTAGAGTTCTCTTTTTTCTACGAGTACTATTTATCATGCAACGACCATGAAATGATCTTATATGTTTCATTTTTTAACAACTATATTCATTGTTGAAAAAAACAATGCCAATGAACTCTCTATAAGATGAATTCATTGAAATCCAACAAAGAATGGAGTCGTAGAGATCTTCAATTGTATTTCTTATTGATATCGATTGGTTGACTTTCCAAAAGAAAGAGTACCTCCCATCATTTTTGGCTACAAAGGCTGCTGTTTTTAGTTCCAAACACTTTTTTGACACCCTTGATCATGAAATTAACTTTTGTGGATAGACAGCTTAGTATATTAATTAAAACAAACAAGTATAAATGCTATTGAAACACTGAATATGTTTTTCTCATTTAATAAAAGGAATCATTCAAGTTGGTTTGCATTTCATACTAATGTTAAGTGGTTAAATTCCGAAATAATGAGAGTTTCCAATCTACTGATGCTATTTAGGGATCTCTTTTTGTAAAAGGATCATTTTTTTCATGCAACGACTATGAAATTAATTTATGTGTCATTCTTAACAACTATATTCATTGTGGAAACAATACGCCCATGAACCATTTATAAGATGAATTCATTCAAATCCATCCAACAAATAATGGAGTCCTTGATATTGCATTGCATTTCTTATTGATATTCATTGGTTGAATTCGAAAAGAAAGAGTACCTCCCATCATTTTATGTTATCAGGGCTCTTTTTATTGGTTTTGAAGACACTTTTTGATACATTGATCATGAAATTAGCATTTGTGGATAGACAACCCTATTATATTTAGGAAACCAAACATGTCTAAAATACTATTAAAACTTTGAATCTATTTTCTTCCACCATCAAAAAGAATCATTCATCTTGGTCTTCATTTCATTCGTATGTTATGCGGTGAAATTCTAAAATAATGAGATATTCCAATCAACTGATGCTAATTAGAGTTCTCTTTTTGCTACGAGTACTATTTATCATGCAAGGACAACGAAATGATCTTTTGTTTCATTTGTAACAATTATATTCATTGTGAAAAACAATGCCCATGAACAATCTATAAGATGAATTCATTCAAATCCAACAAAGAGTGGAGTCCTAGATCTTGAATTGTATTTCTTATTGATATTGATTGGTTGACATTCGAAAAGAAAGAGTACCTCCCATCATTTTTGGCTACAAAGGCTGCTGTTTTAGTTCCAAACACTCTTTTGACACCTTCATCATGAAATTAACTTTTGTGGATAGACAACCTAGTATTTAATTAAAACAAACAAGTATAAATGCTATTGAAACACTGAATATGTTTTTCTCATTTAATAAAAGGAATCATTCAAGTTGGTTTGCATTTCATACTAATTTTAAGTGGTTAAATTCCGAGAAAATGAGAGTTTCCAATCTACTGATGCTATTTAGGGATCTCTTTTTTGTAAAAGGATCATTTTTCATGCAACGACTATGAAATTAATTTATGTGTCATTCTTAACAACTATATTCATTGTGGAAACAATGCCCATGAACCATTTATAAGATGAATTCATTCAAATCCAACAAATAATGGAGTCCTTGATATTGCATTGCATTTCTTATTGATATTCATTGGTTGAATTTGAAAAGAAAGAGTACCTCCCATCATTTTTTATGTTATCAGGGCTCTCTTTTATTGGTTCCCAAGAACACACTTTTTGATACATTGATCATGAAATTAGCATTTGTGGATAGACAACCTATTATATTTAGGAAACCAAACATGTCTAAATACTATTAAAACTTTGAATCTATTTTTCTTCCACCACCATCCAAAGGAATCATTCATCTTGGCTTTCATTTCATTCGTATGTTATGCGGTGAAATTCTGAAATAATGAGATATTCCAATCAACTGATGCTAATTAGAGTTCTCTTTTTGCTACGAGTACTATTTATCATGCAAGGACAATGAAATGATCTTTTGTTTCATTTGTAACAATTATATTCATTGCGAAAAAACAATGCCCATGAACAATCTATAAGATGAATTCATTCAAATCCAACAAAGAGTGGAGTCCTAGATCTTGAATTGTATTTCTTATTGATATTGATTGGTTGACATTCGAAAAGAAAGAGTACCTCCCATCATTTTTTGCTACAAAGGCTGCTATTTTAGTTCCAAACACAACTTTGACACCTTGATCATGAAATTAACTTTTGTGGATAGACAACCTAGTATATTAATTAAAACAAACAAGTATAAATGCTATTGAAACACTGAATCTGTTTTTCTCATTTAATAAAAGAAATCATTCAAGTTGGTTTGCATTTCATACTAATTTTAAGTGGTTAAATTCCGAAATAATGAGAGTTTCCAATCTACTGATGCTATTTAGGGATCTCTTTTTGTAAAAGGATCATTTTTCATGCAACGACTATGAAATTAATTTATGTGTCATTCTTAACAACTATATTCATTGTGGAAACAATGCCCCATGAACCATTTATAAGATGAATTCATTCAAATAAAGCAAATAATGGAGTCCTTGATCTTGCATTGCATTTCTTATTGATATTCATTGGTTGAATTCGAAAAGAAAGAGTACCTCCCATCATTTTATGTTATCAGGGCTCTTCTATTGGTTCCCGAAGACACTTTTTGATACATTGATCATGAAATTAGCATTTTGTGGATAGACAACCTATTATATTTAGGAAACCCAAACATGCCTAAATACTATTAAAACTTTGAATCTATTTTCTTTCCACCATCCAAAAGGAATCATTCATCTTGGTTTTCATTTCATTCGTTATGTTATGTGGTGAAATTCTGAAATAATGAGATATTCCAATCAACTGATGCTAATTAGAGTTCTCTTTTTTTCTACGAGTACTATTTATCATGCAACGACCATGAAATGATCTTATGTTTCATTTTTAACAACTATATTCGTTGTGGAAAAACAATGCCAATGAACTCTCTATAAGATGAATTCATTGAAATCCAACAAAGAATGGAGTCGTAGATCTTCAATTGTATTTCTTATTGATATCGATTGGTTGACTTTCCAAAAGAAAGAGTACCTCCCATCATTTTTTTGGCTACAAAGGCTGCTGCTGTTTTAGTTCCAAACACACTTTTGACACCTTGATCATGAAATTAACTTTTGTGGATAGACAACCTTAGTATATTAATTTAAAACAAACAAGTATAAATGCTATTGAAACACTGAATCTGTTTTTCTCATTTAATAAAAGGAATCATTCAAGTTGGTTTGCATTTCATACTAATGTTAAGTGGTTTAAATTCCTGAAATAATGAGAGTTTCCAATCTACTGATGCTATTTAGGGATCTCTTTTTGTAAAAGGATCATTTTTCATGCAACGACTATGAAATTAATTTATGTGTCATTTCTTAACAACTATATTCATTGTGGAAACAATGCCCATGAACCATTTATAAGATGAATTCATTCAAATCCAACAAATAATGGGAGTCCTTGATATTGCATTGCATTTCTTATTGATATTCATTGGTTGAATTTGAAAAGAAAGAGTACCTCCCATCATTTTATGTTATCTTGGGCTCTTTTATTGGTTTTGAAGACACTTTTTGATACATTGATCATGAAATTAGCATTTTGTGGATAGACAACCTATTATATTTAGGAAACCCAAACATGTCTAAAATACTATTAAAAAACTTTTGAATCTATTTTCTTCCACCATCCAAAGGAATCATTCATCTTGGGTTTTCATTTCATTCGTATGTTTATGTCGTGCGGTGAAATTCTGAAAATAATGAGATATTCCAATCAACTGATGCTAATTAGAGTTCTCTTTTTTGCTACGAGTACTATTTTTATCATGCAAGGACAACGAAATGATCTTTTGTTTCATTTTTTGTAACAATTATATTCATTGTGAAAACAATGCCCTATGAACAATCTATAAGATGAATTCATTCAAATCCAACAAAGAGTGGAGTCTCTAGATCTTGAATTGTATTTCTTATTGATATTGATTGGTTGACATTCGAAAAGAAAGAGTAACCTCCCATCATTTTTGGCTACAAAGGCTGCTGTTTTAGTTCCAAACACACTTTTTGACACCTTCATCATGAAATTAACTTTTGTGGATAGACAACCTAGTATATTATTAATTAAAAACAAACAAGTATAAATGCTATTGAAACACTTGAATCTGTTTTTCTCCATTTAATAAAAGGAATCATTCAAGTTGGTTTGCATTTCATACTAATGTTAAGTGGTTAAATTCTGAAATAATGAGAGTTTCCAATCTACTGATGCTATTTAGGGATCTCTTTTTTTGTAAAAGGATCATTTTTCATGCAACGACTATGAAATTAATTTTATGTGTCATTCTTATAACAACTTTTATTCATTGTGGAAACAATGCCCATGACAACCATTTATAAGATGAATTCATTCAAATCCAACAAATAATGGAGTGGTCCTTGATCTTGCATTGCATTTCTTATTGATATTCATTGGTTGAATTCGAAAAAAGAAAGAGTACCTCCCATCATTTTATGTTATCAAGGCTCTTCTGAATTGGTTACGAAGACACTTTTTGATACATTAGATCATGGAAATTAGCATTTGTGGATAGACAAGCCCTATTATATTATTTTAGGGAAAACCAAAACATGTCTAAATACTATTTAAAACTTTGAATCTATTTTTCTCTTCCCACCATCCAAAGGAACTCATTCATCTTGGTTTTTTTCATTTCTATTCGTATGTTATGCGGTGAAATTCTGAAATAATGAGATATTCCAATCAACTGATGCTTAATTAGAGGTTCTCTTTTTGCTTACGAGTACAATATTTATCATGCTAAGTAGCAACGAAATGAATCTTTTGTTTCATTTTGTAACAATTATATTTCATTGTGAAAACAATGCCCATCGGAACACTCAATAAGACTGAATTATTGCAATCCCAACAAAGAGTGTGGAGGTGTCTAGATCTTGAAATTGTATTTTCTTATTGATATTGATTGGGTGACATTCGGAAACGAAAGGAGTACATCCATCATTTTTTGTCTAAAAAAGTGGCTGCTGATTTTAGTTCCAAACACACTTTTTGACACCTTCAATCATCAAAATAACTTTTGTGAGATAGGCAAACCTAGTATAATTAATGTACAACAAATCTAAGTATAAATGCTATTGACAACACTGAATCTGTTTTTCTTTCTCATTTAATAAAAGAAATCCTTACAAGTTGGTTTTGCATTTCAGACTAATTTTAAGTGGTTAAATTCCCGAAACTACTGAGGACGTTTCCAATCTACTGATTGCTATTTAAGGATCTCTTTTTGTAAAAGGAT
>JBAPLH010000839.1:0-92480 GCA_037897445.1 Ceriops zippeliana
TGAATCCGTGAACCCTGAATACTCCTTGTAACAATTGTTGAGGTGGTGATTTGAGAGATAGTTATACGTGGAGGAGCCTAATTAAGACGAGGTGATATGAAAGTCCTCATTATTTAGGGAATTAAACAACTTCACATAAGCACGAAATGCAAAATCGAGATGAATGATTGTTTTCGCAGATTGAAGTAAGTTTAGATTTAGTAGTTTCAATGGAGTTTAAATTTGTTTGATTTCATTAATATACTAGGTTGTTTAGCCACTTTTTGTCATTTTCATCATCAAGTGTATCAAAATGTGTGCTTGGAATCAAAAGAGGAGTCCTACTAAAACAAGTAAATGATGGGAGGAACTCTTTATTTTGTGAAATCAACCAATTATTATCAATAAGAAATGCGAATCAAGATGGAGGACTCTTGTTTGTCATTTTTTTTGGGCTATATTTTTATAATGAATATAGTTGTTAATAAACATAGACAACATAATGTCAAGGTCATTTGAATGAAAAATACTCCTTGAACAATAAGAGGAGCCTAATTAGCATGAGGTGATATGAAAGTATCATTATTTTATAACTTCACATTAGCAGGAAAATGCAAACAGAGATGAATGATTGCTTTCTCATTATTGAAGTAAGTAGATTTAAAGTTTTCAATGGAGTTTAAAATTTGTGCCGTATCCTTAATATACTTGGTTGTTTTAGCCACATTTTTTTCATTCTCATCATCAATATATCAAAATGTGTGCTCGCAATTCAAAGAGCAGCCCTGTACAAGAAATGATGATAGGAACTCTTTATTTTGATACTCAAACCAATTATTATCAATAAGAAATGGGAATCATGATGGAGGACTCTTGTTTGGTGGAATGGAATAAATTCCTCAGTATTGATGGTTCATGGGCAATATTTTTATAATGAATATAATCGTTAATAAAGATAGAAAACATAATGTCAAGGTCATTGAATGAAAAACACTCTTTGTAAGTATAAGAGGAGCCTAATTAGCATGAGGTGATATGAAAAGACTCATTATTTAGGAATTAAACAACTTTCACATAAGCACGGAATGCAAACCGAGATGAAATGATTACTTTTCCATATCGTGATGTAAGTAGATTTAGAAGTTCAAATGGAGTTTAAATTTGTTTGATTTCATTAATGTACTAGCGTTGTTTAGCCTCATTTGTCATTTTCACCATCAATATATCAAAATGTGTGCTTGGAATCAAAAGAGGACCCCTGCTAACAAGAAATGATGGGACGTACTCTTTGTTTTGGAACTCAACCAATATTATCAATAAGAAATGCGAATCAAGAATGGAGGACAATTTTGTGTTGGAATTGAATGAATTCCTCTGATTGATGGTTCATGGGCAATATTTTTTGATAATGAAATATAGTCGTTAATAAACGTAAAAAACATAATGTCAAGGTTGGTGAAAGAAAAATACTCCTTGTAACAATAAGAGGAGCCCACAATTAGCATGAGGTGATATGGAAAGTCTCATTATTTAGGAATTTAAACAACTTCACATAAGCACGAAATGCAAACTAAGATGAATGATCGCGTGGTTTTGCAAATTGAGGTAAGTAGATTTAGAGTTTCAATGGAGTTTTAAATTTGTTGTTGTTTCATTAAAATACTAGGCTGTTTAGCCACATTTGTAATTTCTCATCATCAATGTATCAAAATCTGTGCTTGGAATCAAAAGAGGACCCCTTCTAACAAGAAATGATGGGAGGTTACTCTTTGTTTTGGAACTAAAATCAATTAATTATCAATAAGACATGCGAAACAAGATGGAGGACTATTGTTTGCTGGAATTGAATGAATTCTCTCTGATTGATGGTTCATGGGCAATATTTTAATAATGAATATAGTCGTTAAATAATGGTAGAAAACATAATGTCAAGGTTGGTGAATGAAAATACTCCTTGCAACAATAAGAGGAGCTCAATTAGCATGAGGTGATATGAAAGTCTCATTATTTAGGAATTAAACAACTTCACATAAGCACGAAATGCAAACCTGAGATGTATGATTGCTTTTGCAGATTGAGGTAAGTAGATTTAGAGTTTCAATGGAGTTTAAATTTGTGTTGTTTTCATTAAAATACTAGGTTGTTTAGCCACATTTGTCATTCTCATCATCAATGTATCAAAATTGTGTGCTTCAAAATCAAAAGAGGAGTCCTACTAACAAGAAATGATGAGAGGAACTCTCCTTATTTTGGAATCTCAACTAAAATATTATCAATAAGAAATGCGAATAAAGATGGGGGACAATTGTTTGTTGGAATTCAATGAATTCCTCTGATTGATGTTTCATGGGCAATATTTTTTATAATGAATATAGTCGTTAATAATGGTAGAAAACATAATGTCAAGGTTGTTGAATGAAAAATACTCCTTGTAACAATAAGAGTGGAGCCCAATTAGCATTGAGTGATATGAAAGTCTCATTATTTAGGAATTAAACAACTTCACATAAGCACGAAAATGCAAACCGAGATGAATGATTGCTTTTGCAGATTGAGGTAAGTAGATTTAGAGTTTCAATGGAGTTTAAATTTGTGTTGTTTCACTAAAATACTAGGTTATTTAGCCACATTTTTGTCATTCTCATCATCAATGTATCAAAATCTGTGCTTGGAATCAAAAGAGGACCCCTGCTAACAAGAAATGATGGGAGGTACTCTTTGTTTTGAAACTAAACCAATTATTATCAATAAGACATGCGACACAAGATGGAGGACAATTGTTTGTTGGAATTGAATGAATTCCTCTGATTGATGCTTCATGCGCAATATTTTAATAATGAATATATTCGTTAATAAAGGTAGAAAACCTAATGTCAAGTATGCTGAATGAAAAATACTCGTAACAATAAGAGGAGCCTAATTAGCACGAGGTGATATGAAAGTCTCATTATTTAGGAATTAAACAACTTCACATAAGCACGAAATGCAAATCGAGATGAATGATTGTTTTCGCAGATTGAAGTAAGTAGATTTAGAGTTTCAATGGAGTTTAAATTTGTTTGATTTCATTAATATACTAGGTTGTTTAACCACTTTTGTCATTTTCATCATCAATGTATCAAAATGTGTGCTTGGAATCATAAGAGGAGTCCTACTAACAAGAAATGATGGGAGGAACTCTTTATTTTGGAAATCAACCAATTATTATCAATAAGAAATGCGAATCAAGATGGAGGACTCTTGTTTGTCATGGGCTATATTTTTTATAATGAATATAGTCGTTAATGTAAACATAGACACCATAATGTCAAGGTCATTGAATGAAAAATACTCCTTGAAACAATAAGAGGAGCCTAATTAGCATGAGGTGATATGAAAAGTATCATTATTTATAAACTTAACATTAGCAGGAAATGCAAACAGAGATGAATGATTGCTTTCGCAGATTGAAGTAAGTAGATTTAGGGTTTCAATGTAGTTTAAATTTGTGTCGTTTCCTTAATATACTTGGTTGTTTAGCCACATTTTTTCATTCTCATCATCAATATATCAAAATGTGTGCTCGCAATTCAAAGAGGAGCCCTGCAACAAGAAATGATGATAGGAACTCTTTATTTTGAAGCTTAACCAATTATTATCAATAAAAAATGGGAATCATGATGGAGGACTCTTGTTTGGTGGAATGGAATAAATTCCTCAGATTGATGGTTCATGGGTAATATTTTTATAATGAATATAATCATCAATAAAGATAGAAAACATAATGTCAGGGTCATTGAATGAAAAACACTCTTTGTAACTATAAGATGAGCCTAATTAGCATGAGGTGATATGAAAGACACATTATTTAGGAATTAAACAACTTCACATCAGCACGGAATGCAAACCGAGATGAATGATTACTTTTCCAGATCGATGTAAATAGATTTAGAGTTTCAATGGAGTTTAAATTTGTTTGATTTCATTAATGTACTAGGTTGTTTAGCCACATTTGTCATTTTCATCATCAATATATGAAAATGTGTGCTTGGAATCAAAAGAGGACCCCTGCTAATAAGAAATGTTGGGACGTACTCTTTGTTTTGGAACTCAACCAATTATTATCAAGAAGAAATGCGAATCAAGATGGAGGACAATTGTTTGTTGGAATTGAATGAATTCCTCTGATTGATGGTTCATGGGCAATATTTTTTATAATGAATATAGTATTTAATAATGGTAGAAAACATAATGTCAAGGTTGTTGAAAGAAAAATACTCCTTGTAACAATAAGAGGAGCCCAATTAGCATGAGGTGATATGAAAGTCTCATTATTTAGGAATTAAACAACTTCACATAAGCACGAAATGCAAACCGAGATGAATGATTGCTTTTGCAGATTGAGGTAAGTAGATTTAGAGTTTCAATGGAGTTTAAATTTGTGTTGTTTCATTAAAATACTAGCTTGTTTAGCCACATTTGTCATTCTCATCATCAATGTATCAAAATCTGTGCTTGGAATCAAAAGAGGACCCCTGCTGACAAGAAATGATGGGAGGTACTCTTTGTTTTGGAACTCAACCAATTATGATCAATAAGACATGCGAATCAAGATGGAGGACTATTGTTTGTTGGAATTGAATGAATTCCTCTGATTGATGGTTCATGGGCAATATTTTAATAATGAATATAGTCGTTAATAAAGGTAGAAAACCTAATGTCAAGTATGTTGAATGAAAAATAAACCTCGTAACAATAAGAGGAGCCTAATTAGCACGAGGTGATATGAAAGTCTCATTATCTAGGAATTAAACAACTTCACATAAGCACGAAATGCAAATCGAGATGAATGATTGTTTTCGCAGATTGAAGTAAGTAGATTTAGAGTTTCAATGGAGTTTAAATTTGTTTGATTTCATTAATATACTAGGTTGTCTAGCCACTTTTGTCATTTTCATCATCAATGTATCAAAATGTGTGCTTGGAATCAAAAGAGGAGTCCTACTAACAAGAAATGATGGGAGGAACTCTTTATTTTGGAAATCAACCAATTATTATCAATAAGAAATGCGAATCAAGGTGGAAAACTCTTGTTTGTCATGGGCTATATTTTTATAATGAATGTAGTCGTTAATAAACATAGACAACATAATGTCAAGGTCATTGAATGAAAAATACTCCTTGAAACAATAAGAGGAGCCTAATTAGCATGAGGTGATATGAAAGTCTCATTATTTAGGAATTAAACAACTTCACATAAGCACGAAATGCAAACTGAGATGAATGATTGTTTTCGCAGATTGAAGTAAGTAGATTTAGAGTTTCAATGGAGCTTAAATTTGTTTGATTTCATTAATATAGTAGGTTGTTTGGCCAGTGTTGTCATTTACATCATCAATGTATCAAAATGTGTGCTTGGAATCAAAAGAGGAGTCCTGCTAACAAGAAATGATGGGAGGAAATCTTTATTTTAAAAATCAACCAATTATTATCAATAAGAAATGCGAATCCAGATGGAGGACTCTTGTTTGTTAGAATTGAATGAATTTCTCTGATTAATGGTTCACGAGCAATATTTTTAAAATGAATATAGTCGTTAATAAAGATAGAAAACATAATGTCAAGGACATTGAATGAAAAATACTCCTTCTAACAATAAGAGGAGCCTAATTAGCATGAGGTGATATGAAAGTCTAATTATTTAGGTATTAAACAACTTCAAGTAAGCCCGAAATGCAAATCGAGATGAATGATTGCTTTCGGAGATTGAGGTACGTAGCTTTAGAGTTTCAATGGAGTTTTAAAATTTGTTTGATTTGATTAATATACTGGGTTGATTAGCCACATTAGTCATTTTCATCATCAATGTATCAAAATGTGTGCTTGGAATCAAAAGAGGACCCCTGCAAACAAGAAATGATGGGACGTACTCTTTGTTTTGGAACTCAACCAATTATTATCAATAAGAAATGCGAATCAAGATGGAGGTCAATTGTTTGTTGGAATTGAATGAATTCCTCTGATTGATGGTTCATGGGCAATATTTTAATAATGAATATAGTCGTTAATAAAGGTAGAAAACCTAATGTCATGTATGTTGAATGAAAAATACACCATGTAACAATAAGAGGAGCCTAATTAGCACAAGGTGATATGAAAGTCTCATTATTTAGGAATTAAGCAACTTCACATTAGCACAAAATGCAAACCGAGATGAATGATTGTTTTCGCAGATTGAAGTAAGTACATTTAAAGTTTCAATAGAGTTTAAATTTCTTTGATTTCATTAATATACTAAGTTGTTTAGCCACTTTTGTCATTATCATCATCAATGTATCAAAATATGTGCTTGGAATCAAAAGAGGAGTCCTGCTAACAAGAAATGATGGGAGGAACTCTTTATTTTGGAAATCAACCAATTATTATCAATTAGAAATGCGAATCAAGATGGAGGACTCTTGTTTGTCATGGGCTATATTTTTATATAATGAATATAGTCATTAATAAACATAGACAAACATAATGTCAAGGTCATTGAATGAAAAAATACTCCTTGAAACAATAAGAGGAGCCTAATTAGCATGAGGTGATATGAAAAAGTATCATTATTTATAAACTTCACATTAGCAGGAAGGAAATGCAAACAGAGATGAATGATTGCTTTCGCAGATTGAAGTAAGTAGATTTAGAGTTTCAATGTAGTTTAAATTTGTGTCATTTCCTTAATATACTTGGTTGTTTAGCCACATTTTTCATTCTCATCATCAATATATCAAAATGTGTGCTCGCAATTCAAAGAGGAGCCCTGCAACAAGAAATGATGATAGGAACTCTTTATTTTGATGCTCAACCAATTATTGTCAATAAGAAATGGGAATCATGATGGAGGACTCTTCTTTGGTGGATGGAATAAATTCCTCAGATTGATGGTTCATGATCAATATTTTTATAATGAATATAATCATTAATAAAGATAGAAAACAAAATGTCAAGGTCATTGAATGAAAAACACTCTTTGTAACTATAAGTGGAGCCTAATTAGCATGAGGTGACATGAAAGACTCATTATTTAGGAATTAAACAACTTCACATGAGCACGGAATGCAAACCGAGATGAATGATTACTTTTCCAGATCGATGTAAGTAGATTTAGAGTTTCAATGGAGTTTAAATTTGTTTGATTTCATTAATGTACTAGGTTGTTTAGCCACATTTGTCATTTTCATCATCAATATATCAAAATGTGTGCTTGGAATCAATAGTGGACCCCCTGCTAACAAGAAATGATGGGACGTACTCTTTGTTTTGGATCTCAACCAATTATTATCAATAAGAAATGCGAATCAAGATGGAGGACAATTGTTTGTTGGAATTGAATGAATTCCTCTGATTGATGGTTCATGGGCAATATTTTTTATAATGAATATAGTCGTTAATAATGGTAGAAAACATAATGTCAAGGTTGTTGTTGAATGAAAAATACCCCTTGTAACAAAAAGAGGAGCCCAATTAGCATGAGGTGATATGAAAGTCTCATTATTTAGGAATTAAACAACTTCACATAAGCACGAAATGCAAACCGAGATGAATGATTGCTTTTGCATATTGAGGTAAGTAGATTTAGAGTTTCAATGGAGTTTAAATTTGTGTTATTTCATTAAAATACTAGGTTGTTTAGCCACATTTGTCATTCTCAACATCAATGTATGAAAATGTGTGCTTGAAATCAAAAGAGGAGTCCTACTAATAAGAAATGATGGGAGGAACTCCTTATTTTGGAAATCAACCAATTATTATCAATAAGAAATGCGAATCAAGATGGGAGGACAATTGTTTCTTGGAATTGAATGAATTCCTTTGATTGATGGTTCATGGGAAATATTTTTTATAATGAAGATAGTCGTTAATAATGGTAGAAAACATAATGTCAAGGTTGTTGAATGAAAAATACTCCTTGTAACAATAAGAGGATCCCAATTAGCATGAGGTGATATGAAAATCTCATTATTTAAAAATTAAACAACTTCACATAAGCACGAAATGCAAACCGAGATGAATGATTGCTTTTGCAGATTGAGGTAAGTAGATTTAGAGTTTCAATGGAGTTTAAATTTGTGTTGTTTCATTAAAATACTAGGCTGTTTAGCCACATTTGTAATTCTCATCATCAATGTATCAAAATCTGTGCTTGGAATAAAAGATGACCCCTGCTAACAAGAAATGATGGGAGGTACTCTTTGTTTTGGAACTAAATCAATTATTATCAATAAGACATGCGAAACAAGATGGAGGACTATTGTTTGCTGGAATTGAATGAATTCCTCTGATTGATGTTTCATGGGCAATATTTTAATAATGAATATATTCGTTAATGCTGGTAGAAAACATAATGTCAAGGTTGGTGAATGAAAAATAATCCTTGTAACAATAAGAGGAGCTCAATTAGCATGAGGTGATATGAAAGTCTCATTATTTAGGAATTAAACAACTTCACATAAGCACAAAATGCAAACCGAGATGTATGATTGCTTTTGCAGATTGAGGTAAGTAGATTTAGAGTTTCAATGGAGTTTAAATTTGTGTTGTTTCATTAAAATACTAGCTTGTTTAGCCACATTTGTCATTCTCATCATCAATGTATCAAAATGTGTGCTTCAAATCAAAAGAGGAGTCCTACTAACAAGAAATGATGAGAGGAACTCCTTATTTTGGAAATCAACTAATTATTATCAATAAGAAATGCGAATCAAGATGGAGGACAATTGTTTGTTGGAATTGAATGAATTCCTCTGATTGATGTTTCATGGGCAATATTTTTTATAATGAATATAGTCGTTAATAATGGTAGAAAACTTAATGTCAAGGTTGTTGAATGAAAAATACTCCTTGTAACAATAAGAGGAGCCCAATTAGCATGAGGTGATATGAAAGTCTCATTATTTAGGAATTAAACAACTTCACATAAGCACGAAATGCAAACCGAGATGAATGATTGCTTTTGCAGATTGAGGTAAGTAGATTTAGAGTTTCAATGGAGTTTAAATTTGTGTTGTTTCATTAAAATACTAGGTTGTTTAGCCACATTTATCATTCTCATCATCAATGTATGAAAATGTGTGCTTGAAATCAAAAGAGGAGTCCTACTAACAAGAAATGATGGGAGGAACTCCTTTTTTGGAAATCAACCAATTATTATCAATAAGAAATACAAATCAAGATGGAGGACAATTGTTTCTTGGAATTGAATGAATTCCTCTGATTGATTGTTCATGGGCAATATTTTTTGTAATGAATATAGTCATTAATAATGGCAGAAAACATAATGTCAAGGTTGTTGAATGAAAAATAATCCTTGTAACAATAAGAGGAGCCCAATTAGCATGAGGTGATATGAAAATCTCATTATTTAAAAATTAAACCACTTCACATAAGCACGAAATGCAAACCGAGATGAATGATTGCTTTTGCAGATTGAGGTAAGTAGATTTAGAGTTTCAATGGAGTTTAAATTTGTGTTGTTTCATTAAAATACTAGGTTGTTTAGCCACATTTGTAATTCTCATCATCAATGTATCAAAATCTGTGCTTGGAATAAAAAGAGGAGGACCCCTGCTAACAAGAAATGATGGGGAGGTACTCTTTGTTTTGGAACTAAATCAATTATTATCAATAAGACATGCGAAACAAGATGGAGGACTATTGTTTGCTGGAATTGAATGAATTCCTCTGATTGATGGTTCATGGGCAATATTTTAATAATGAATATAGTCGTTAATAATGGTAGAAAACATAATGTCAAGGTTGGTGAATGAAAAAATACTCCTTGTAACAATAAGAGGAGCTCAATTAGCATGAGGTGATATGAAAGTCTCATTATTTAGGAATTAAACAACTTCATATAAGCACGAAATGCAAACCCAAGATGTATGATTGCTTTTTGCAAATTGAGGTAAGTAGATTTAGAGTTTTTAATGGAGTTTAAATTTGTGTTGTTTCATTAAAATACTACGTTGTTTAGCCACATTTGTCATTTCTCATCATCAATGTATCAAAATGTGTGCTTCAAATCAAAAGAGGAGTCCTACTAACAAGAAATGATGAGAGGAACTCCTTATTTTGGAAATCAACTAATTATTATCAATAAGAAATGCAAATCAAGAAGGAGGACAATTGTTTGTTGGAATTGAAAGAATTCCTTTGATTGATGTTTCATGGGCAATATTTTTTATAATGAATATAGTCATTAATAATGGTAGAAAACTTAATGTCAAGGTTGTTGAATGAAAAATACTTTTTGTAACAATAAGAGGAGCCCAATTAGCATGAGGTGATATGAAAGTCTCATTATTTAGGAATTAAACAACTTCACATAAGCACGAAATGCAAACCGAGATGAATGATTGCTTTTGCAGATTGAGGTAAGTAGATTTAGAGTTTCAATGGAGTTTAAATTTGTGTTGTTTCATTAAAATACTAGGTTGTTTCGCCACATTTGTCATTCTCATCATCAATGTATGAAAATGTGTGCTTGAAATCAAAAGAGGAGTCCTACTAACAAGAAATGATGGGAGGAACTCCTTATTTTGGAAATCAACCAATTATTATCAATAAGAAATACGAATCAAGATGGAGGACAATTGTTTCTTGGAATTGAATGAATTCCTCTGATTGATGGTTCATGGGCAATATTTTTTGTAATGAATATAATCGTTAATAATGGTAGAAAACATAATGTCAAGGTTGTTGAATGAAAAATACTCCTTGTAACAATAAGAGGAGCCCAATTAGCATGAGGTGATATGAAAATCTCATTATTTAAAAATTAAACAACTTCACATAAGCACGAAATGCAAACCGAGATGAATGATTGCTTTTGCAGATTGAGGTAAGTAGATTTAGAGTTTCAATGGAGTTTAAATTTGTGTTGTTTCATTAAAATACTAGGCTGTTTAACCACATTTGTAATTCTCATCATCAATGTATCAAAATCTGTGCTTGGAATAAAAAGATGACCCCTGCTAACAAGAAATGATGGGAGGTACTCTTTGTTTTGGAACTAAATCAATTATTATCAATAAGACATGTGAAACAAGATGGAGGACTATTGTTTGCTGGAATTGAATGAATTCCTCTGATTGATGGTTCATGGGCAATATTTTAATAATGAATATAGTCGTTAATGCTGGTAGAAAACATAATGACAAGGTTGGTGAATGAAAAATAATCCTTGTAACAATAAGAGGAGCTCAATTAGCATGAGGTGATATGAAAGTCTCATTATTTAGGAATTAAACAACTTCACATAAGCACAAAATGCAAACCGAGATGTATGATTGCTTTTGCAGATTGAGGTAAGTAGATTTAGAGTTTCAATGGAGTTTAAATTTGTGTTGTTTCATTAAAATACTAGCTTGTTTAGCCACATTTGTCATTCTCATCATCAATGTATCAAAATGTGTGCTTCAAATCAAAAGAGGAGTCCTACTAACAAGAAATGATGAGAGGAACTCCTTATTTTGGAAATCAACTAATTATTATCAATAAGAAATGCGAATCAAGATGGAGGATAATTGTTTGTTGGAATTGAATGAATTCCTCTGATTGATGTTTCATGGGCAATATTTTTTATAATGAATATAGTCGTTAATAATGGTAGAAAACATAATGTCAAGGTTGGTGAATGAAAAATACTCCTTGTAACAATAAGAGGAGCTCAATTAGCATGAGGTGATATGAAAGTCTCATTATTTAAGAATTAAACAACTTCACATAAGCACGAAATGCAAACCAAGATGTATGATTGCTTTTGTAGATTGAGGTAAGTAGATTTAGAGTTTCAATGGTGTTTAAATTTGTGTTGTTTCATTAAAATACTAGATTGTTTAGACACATTTGTCATTCTCATCATCAATGTATCAAAATGTGTGCTTCAAATCAAAAGAGGAGTCCTACTAACAAGAAATGATGAGAGGGACTCCTTATTTTGGAAATCAACTAATTATTATCAATAAGAAATGCGAATCAAGATTGAGGACAATTGTTTGTTGGAATTAAATGAATTCCTCTGATTGATGTTTCATGGGCAATATTTTTTATAATGAATATAGTCGTTAATAATGATAGAAAACATAATGTCAAGGTTGTTGAATGAAAAATACTCCTTGTAACAATAAGAGGAGCCCAATTAGCATGAGGTGATATGAAAGTCTCATTATTTAGGAATTAAACAACTTCACATAAGCACGAAATGCAAACCGAGATGAATGATTGCTTTTGCAGATTGAGGTAAGTAGATTTAGAGTTTCAATGGAGTTTAAATTTGTGTTGTTTCACTAAAATACTAGGTTGTTTAGCCACATTTGTCATTCTCATCATCAATGTATCAAAATCTGTGCTTGGAATCAAAAGAGGACCCCTACTAACAAGAAATGATTGGAGGTACTCTTTGTTTTGGAACTAAACCAATTATTATCAATAAGACATGCGAAACAAGATGGAGGACAATTGTTTCTTGGAATTGAATGAATTCCTCTGATTGATGCTTCATGGGCAATATTTTAATAATGAATATATTCGTTAATAAAGGTAGAAAACCTAATGTCAAGTATGTTGAATGAAAAATACTCCTTGTAACAATAAGAGGAGCCTAATTAGCACGAGGTGATATGAAAGTCTCATTATTTAGGAATTAAACAACTTCACATAAGCATGAAATGCAAATCGAGATGAATGATTGTTTTCGCAAATTGAAGTAAGTAGATTTAGAGTTTCAATGGAGTTTAAATTTGTTTGATTTCATTAATATACTAGGTTGTTTAGCCACCTTTGTCATTTTCATCATCAATGTATCAAAATGTGTGCTTGGAATCATAAGAGGAGTCCTACTAACAGGAAATGATGGGAGGAACTCTTTATTTTGGAAATCAACCAATTATTATCAATAAGAAATGCGAATCAAGATGGAGGACTCTTGTTTGTCATGGGCTATATTTTTATAATGAATATAGTCGTTAATGAACATAGACACCATAATGTCAAGGTCATTGAATGAAAAATACTCGTTGAAACAATAAGAGGAGCCTAATTAGCATGAGGTGATATGAAAGTATCATTATTTATAACTTCACATTAGCAGGAAATGCAAACAGAGATGAATGATTGCTTTCGCAGATTGAAGTAAGTAGATTTAGAGTTTCAATGTAGTTTAAATTTGTGTCGTTTCCTTAATATACTTGGTTGTTTAGCCACATTTTTCATTCTCATCATCAATATATCAAAATGTGTGCTCGCAATTCAAAGAGGAGCCCTGCAACAAGAAATGATGATAGGAACTCTTTATTTTGAAGCTTAACCAATTATTATCAATAAGAAATGGGAATCATGATGGAGGACTCTTGTTTGGTGGAATGGAATAAATTCCTCAGATTGATGGTTCATGGGTAATATTTTTATAATGAATATAATCATCAATAAAGATAGAAAACATAATGTCGAGGTCATTGAATGAAAAACACTCTTTGTAACTATAAGAGGAGCCTAATTAGCATGAGGTGATATGAAAGACTCATTATTTAGGAATTAAACAACTTCACATCAGCACAGAATGCAAACCGAGATGAATGATTACTTTTCCAGATCGATGTAAGTAGATTTAGAGTTTCAATGGAGTTTAAATTTGTTTGATTTCATTAATGTACTAGGTTGTTTAGCCACATTTGTCATTTTCATCATCAATATATCAAAATGTGTGCTTGGAATCAAAAGAGGACCCCTGCTAACAAGAAATGATGGGACGTACTCTTTGTTTTGGAACTCAACCAATTATTATCAATAAGAAATGCGAATCAAGATGGAGGACAATTGTTTGTTGGAATTGAATGAATTCCTCTGATTGATGGTTCATGGGCAATATTTTTTATAATGAATATAGTATTTAATAATGGTAGAAAACATAATGTCAAGGTTGTTGAAAGAAAAATACTCCTTGTAACAATAAGAGGAGCCCAATTAGCATGAGGTGATATGAAAGTCTCATTATTTAGGAATTAAACAACTTCACATTAGCACGAAATGCAAACCGAGATGAATGATTGCTTTTGCAGATTGAGGTAAGTAGATTTAGAGTTTCAATGGAGTTTAAATTTGTGTTGTTTCATTAAAAACTAGCTTGTTTAGCCACATTTGTCATTCTCATCATCAATGTATCAAAATCTGTGCTTGGAATCAAAAGAGGACCCCTGCTGATAAGAAATGATGGGAGGTACTCTTTGTTTTGGAACTCAACCAATTATTATCAATAAGACATGCGAATCAAGATGGAGGACTAATGTTTGTTGGGATTGAATGAATTCCTCTGATTGATGGTTCATGGGCAATATTTTAATAATGAATATAGTCGTTAATAAAGGTAGAAAACCTAATGTCAAGTATGTTGAATGAAAAATACTCCTTGTAATAATAAGAGGAGCCTAATTAGCACGAGGTGATATGAAAGTCTCATTATTTAGGAATTAAACAACTTCACATAAGCACGAAATGCAAATCGAGATGAATGATTGTTTTCGCAGATTGAAGTAAGTAGATTTAGAGTTTCAATGGAGTTTAAATTTGTTTGATTTCATTAATATACTAGGTTGTCTAGCCACTTTTGTCATTTTCATCATCAATGTATCAAAATGTGTGCTTGGAATCAAAAGAGGAGTCCTACTAACAAGAAATGATGGGAGGAACTCTTTATTTTGGAAATCAACCAATTATTATCAATAAGAAATGCGAATCAAGGTGGAGGTCTCTTGTTTGTCATGGGCTATATTTTTATAATGAATATAGTCGTTAATAAAGATAGACAACATAATGTCAAGGTCAATGAATGAAAAATACTCCTTGAAACAATAAGAGGAGCCTAATTAGCATGAGGTGATATGAAAGTATCATTATTTATAACTTCACATTAGCAGGAAATGCAAATAGAGATGAATGATTGCTTTCGCAGATTGAAGTATGTAGATTTAGAGTTTCAATGTAGTTTAAATTTGTGTCGTTTCTTTAATATACTTGGTTGTTTAGCCACATTTTTCATTCTCATCATCAACATATCAAAATGTGTGCTCGCAATTCAAAGAGGAGCCCTGCAATAAGAAATGATGATAGGAACTCTTTATTTTGAAGCTTAACCAATTATTATCAATAAGAAATGCGAATCATGATTGAGGAATCTTGTTTGGTGCAATGGAATAAATTCCTCAGATTGATGGTTCATGGGCAATATATTTATAATGAATATAATCGTTAATAAAGATAGAAAACATAATGTCAAGGTCATTGAATGAAAAACACTCTTTGTAACTATAAGAGGAGCCTAATTAGCATGAGGTGATATGAAAGACTCATTATTTATGAATTAAACAACTTCACATAACCACGGAATGCAAACCGAGATGAATGATTACTTCTCCAAATCGTTGTAAGTAGATTTAGAGTTTTAATGGAGATTAAATTTGTTTGATTTCATTAATGTACTAGGTTGTTTAGCCACATTTGTCATTTTCATCATCAATATATCAAAATGTGTGCTTGGAATCAAAAGAGGACCCCTGCTAACAAGAAATGATGGGACGTACTCTTTGTTTTGGAACTCAACCAATTATTATCAATAAGAAATGCGAAAGAAGATGGAGGACAATTGTTTGTTGGAATTGAATGAATTCCTCTGATTGATGGTTCATGGGCAATAATTTTTATAATGAATATAGTGGTTAATAATGGTAGAAAACATAATGTCAAGGTTGTTGAATGAAAAATACTCCTTGTAACAATAAGAGGAGCCCAATTAGCATGAGGTGATATGAAAGTCTCATTATTTAGGAATTAAACAACTTCACATAAGCACGAAATGCAAACCGAGATGAATGATTGCTTTTGCAGATTGAGGTAAGTAGATTTAGAGTTTCAATGGTGTTTAAATTTGTGTTGTTTCATTAAAATACTAGCTTGTTTAGCCACATTTGTCATTCTCATCATCAATGTATCAAAATCTGTGCTTGGAATCAAAAGAGGACCCCTGCTAACAAGAAATGATGGGAGGTACTCTTTGTTTTGGAACTCAACCAATTATTATCAATAAGACATGCGAATCAAGATGGAGGACTATTGTTTGTTGGAATTGAATGAATTCCTCTGATTGATGGTTCATGGGCAACATTTTAATAATGAATATAGTCGTTAATAAAGGTAGAAAACCTAATGTCAAGTATGTTGAATGAAAAATACTCCTTGTAACAATAAGAGGAGCCTAATTAGCATGAGGTGATATGAAAGTCTCATTATTTAGGAATTAAAGAACTTCACATAAGCACGAAATGCAAACCGAGATGAATGATTGTTTTCGCAGATTTAAGTAAGTAGATTTAGAGTTTCAATGGAGTTTAAATTTGTTTGATTGCATTAATATAGTAGGTTGTTTAGCCAGTTTTGTCATTTACATCATCAATGTATCAAAATGTGTGCTTGGAATCCAAAGAGGAGACCTGCTAACAAGAAATGATGGGAGGAAATCTTTATTTTGGAAATCAACCAATTATTATCAATAAGAAATGCGAATCAAGATGGAGGACTCTTGTTTGTTAGAATTGAATGCATTTCTCTGATTAATGGTTCACGAGCAATATTTTTAAAATGAATATAGTCGTTAATAAAGATAGAAAACCTAATGTCAAGGACATTGAATGAAAAATACTCCTTCTAACAATAAGAGGAGCCTAATTAGGATGAGGTGATATGAAAGTCTCATTATTTAGGAATTAAACAACTTCAAGTAAGCACGAAATGCAAATCGAGATGAATGATTGCTTTCGGAGATTGAAGTACGTAGATTTAGAGTTTCAATGGAGTTTAAATTTGTTTGATTTCATTAATATACTGGGTTGATTAGCCATATTTGTCATTTTCGTCATCAATGTATCAAAATGTGTGCTTGGAATCAAAAGTGGAGTCCTACTAACAAGAAATGATGGGAGGAACTCTTTATTTTTGAACTCAACCAACTATTATCAATAGAAAATACGAGTCAAGATGGAGGACTATTGTTTGTTGGAGTTGAATGAAGTCCTCTAATTGATGGTTCATGGGCAACATTTTGATAATGACTATAGTCGTTAATAAAGGTAGAAAACAAAATGTCAAGGTCATTGAATGAAAAATACTCCTTCTAACAACAAGAGGAGCCTAATTAGCATGAGGTGATGTGAAAGTCTCATTACTTAGGAATTAAATAACTTCACATTAGCACGAGATGCAAACCAAGATGAATGATTGCTTTCGGAGATGGAAGTAAGTAGATTTAGAGTTTCAATGGGGTTTAAATTTGGGTCGTTTCATTAATATACTAGGTTGTTTAGCCACATTTATCATTCTCATCATCAATGTATCAAAATGTGTGCTTGCAATTCAAAGAGGAGCCCTGCAACTAGAAATGATAGGAGGAACTCTTTATTTTGGAACTCAACCAATTATTATCAATAAGAAATGCGAATCAAGATGGAGGACTCTTGTTTGTTGGAATTGAATGAATTTCTCTATGTGATGATTCATGGGGAATATTTTTATAATGAATATAGTCGTTAATAAAGATAGAAAACATAATTTCAAGGTCATTGAATGAAAAATACTCCTTGTAACAATAAGAGGAGCCTAATTAGCATGAGGTGATATGAAAGTCTAATTATTTAGGAATTCAACAACTTCACGTAAGTACGAAATACAAACCGAGATGAATGATTGCTTTCGCAGATTGAGGTACGTAGATTTAGAGTTTCAATGGAGTTTAAATTTGTTTGATTTCATTAATATACTAGGTTGATTAGCCACATTAGTCATTTTCATCATCAATGTATCAAAATGTGTGCTTGGAATCAAAAGAGGACCCCTGCAAACAAGAAATGATGGGACGTACTCTTTGTTTTGGAACTCAACCAATTATTATCAATAAGAAATACGAATCAAGATGGAGGTCAATTGTTTGTTGGAATTGAATGAATTCCTATGACTGATGGTTCATGGGCAATATTTTAATAATGAATATAGTCGTTAATAAAGGTAGAAAACCTAATGTCATGTATGTTGAATGAAAAATACACCTTGTAACAATAAGAGGAGCCTAATTAGCACAAGGTGATATGAAAGTCTCATTATTTAGGAATTAAACAACTTCACATAAGCACGAAATGCAAACCGAGATGAATGATTGTTTTCGCAGATTGAAGTAACTAGATTTAAAGTTTCAATAGAGTTTAAATTTGTTTGATTTCATTAATATACTAAGTTGTTTAGCCACTTTTGTCATTATCATCATCAATGTATCAAAATATGTGCTTGGAATCAAAAGAGGAGTCCTGCTAACAAGAAATGATGGGAGGAACTCTTTATTTTGGAAATCAACCAATTATTATCAATTAGAAATGCGAATCAAGATGGAGGACTCTTGTTTGTCATGGGCTATATTTTTATAATGAATATAGTTGTTAATAAACATAGACAACATAATGTCAAGGTCATTGAATGAAAAATACTCCTTGAAACAATAAGAGGAGCCTAATTAGCATGAGGTGATATGAAAGTATCATTATTTAGGAAATAAATAACTTCACATTAGTAGGAAATGCAAACAGAGATGAATGATTGCTTTCGCAGATTAAAGTAAGTAGATTTAGAGTTTCAATGGAGTTTAAATTTGTGTCGTTTCCTTAATATACTTGGTTGTTTAGCCACATTTTTCATTCTCATCTTCAATATATCAAAATGTGTGCTCGCGATTCAAAGAGGAGCCCTGCGACAAGAAATGATGAGAGGAACTCTTTATTTTAAAGCTCAACCAATTATTATCAATAAGAAATGCGAATCATGATGGAGGAATCTTGTTTGGTGCAATGGAATAAATTCCTCAGATTGATGGTTCATGGGCAATATATTTATAATGAATATAATCGTTAATAAAGATAGAAAACATAATGTCAAGGTCATTGAATGAAAAACACTCTTTGTAACTATAAGAGGAGCCTAATTAGCATGAGGTGATATGAAAGACTCATTATTTAGGAATTAAACAACTTCACATAAGCACGGAATGTAAAGCGAGATAAATGATTACTTTTGCATATCGATGTAAGTAGATTTAGAGTTTCAATGTAGTTTAAATTTGTTTGATTTCATTAATTTACTAGGTTGTTTAGCCACAGTTGTCATTTTCATCATCAATATATCAAAATGTGAGCTTGGAATCAAAAGAGGACCCCTGCTAACGAGAAATGATGGGACGTACTCTTTGTTTTGGAACTCAACCAATTATTATCAATAAGAAATGCGAATCAAGATGGAGGACAATTGTTTGTTGGAATTGAATGAATTCCTCTGATTGATGGTTCATGGGCAATATTTTTTATAATGAATATAGTGGTTAATAATGGTAGAAAACATAATGTCAAGGTTGTTGAATGAAAAATACTCCTTGTAACAATAAGAGGAGCCCAATTAGCATGAGGTGATATGAAAATATCATTATTTAGGAATTAAACAACTTCACATAAGCACGAAATGCAAACCGAGATGAATGATTGCTTTTGCAGATTGAGGTAAGTAGATTTAGAGTTTCAATGGAGTTTAAATTTGTGTTGTTTCATTAAAATACTACGTTGTTTAGCCACATTTGTTATTCTCATCATCAATGTATCAAAATGTGTGCTTGGAATCAAAAGAGGACCCCTGCTAACAAGAAATGATGGGAGGTACTCTTTGTTTTGGAACTAAACCAATTATTATCAATAAGACATGCGAAACAAGATGGAGGACTATTGTTTGTTGGAATTGAATGAATTCCTCTGATTGATGGTTCATGGGCAATATTTTAATAATGAATATAGTCGTTAATAAAGGTAGAAAACCTAATGTCAAGTATGTTGAATGAAAAATACACCTTGTAACAATAAGAGGAACCTAATTAGCACGAGGTGATATGAAAGTCTCATTATTTAGGAATTAAACAACTTCACATAAGCACGAGATGCAAATCGAGATGAATGATTGTTTTCGCAGATTGAAGTAAGTAGATTTAGAGTTTCAATGGAGTTTAAATTTGTTTGATTTCATCAATATACTAGGTTGTTTAGCCACTTTTGTCATTTTCATCATCAATGTATCAAAATGTGTGCTTGGAATCAAAAGAGGAGTCCTGCTAACAAGAAATGATGGGAGGAACTCTTTATTTTGGAAATCAACCAATTATTATCAGTAAGAAATGCGAATCAAGATGGAGGACTCTTGTTTGTCATGGGCTATATTTTTATAATGAATATAGTCATTAATAAACATAGACAACATAATGTCAAGGTCATTGAATGAAAAATACTCCTTAAAACAATAAGAGGAGCCTAATTAGCATGAGGTGATATGAAAGTATCATTATTTATAACTTCACATTAGTAGGAAATGCAAACAGAGATGAATGATTGCTTTCGCAGATTGAAGTAAGTAGATTTATAGTTTCAATGGAGTTTAAATTTGTGTCGTATCCTTAATATACTTGGTTGTTTAGCCACATTTTTCATTCTCATCATCAATATATCAAAATGTGTGCTCGCAATTCAAAGAGGAGCCCTGCAACAAGAAATGATGATAGGAACTCTTTATTTTGATACTCAACCAATTATTATCAATAAGAAATGGGAATCATGATGGAGGACTCTTGTTTGGTGGAATGGAATAAATTCCTCAGATTGATGGTTCATGGGCAATATTTTTATAATGAATATAATCGTTAATAAAGATAGAAAACATAATGTCAAGGTCATTGAATCAAAAACACTCTTTGTAACTATAAGAGGAGCCTAATTAGCATGAGGTGATATGAAAGACTTATTATTTAGGAATTAAACTACTTCACATAAGTACGGAATGCAAACCGAGATGAATGATTACTTTTCCAGATCGATGTAAGTAGATTTAGAGTTCAAATGGAGTTTAAATTTGTTTGATTTCATTAATGTACTAGGTTGTTTAGCCACATTTGTCATTTTCATCATCAATATATCAAAATGTGTGCTTGGAATCAAAAGAGGACCCCTGCTAACTAGAAATGATGGGAGGTACTCTTTGTTTTGGAACTAAACCAATTATTATCAATAAGACATGCGAAACAAGATGGAGGACTATTGTTTGTTGGAATTGAATGAATTCCTCTGATTGATGGTTCATGGGCAATATTTTAATAATGAATATAGTCGTTAATAAAGGTAGAAAACCTAATGTCAAGTATGTTGAATGAAAAATACTCCTTGTAACAATAAGAGGAGCCTAATTAGCACGAGGTGATATGAAAGTCTCATTATTTAGGAATTAAACAACTTCACATAAGCACGAAATGCAAATCGAGATGAAATGATTGTTTTCGCAGATTGAAGTAAGTAGATTTAGAGTTTCAATGGAGTTTAAATTTGTTTGATTTCATTAATATACTAGGTTGTTTAGCCACTTTTGTCATTTTCATCATCAATGTATCAAAATGTGTGCTTGGAATCAAAAGAGGAGTCCTACTAACAAGAAATGATGGGAGGAACTCTTTATTTTGGAAATCAACCAATTATTATCAATAAGAAATGCGAATCAAGATGGAGGACTCTTGTTTGTCATGGGCTATATTTTTATAATGAATATAGTTGTTAATAAACATAGACAACATAATGTCAAGGTCATTGAATGAAAAATACTCCTTGAACAATAAGAGGAGCCTAATTAGCATGAGGTGATATGAAAGTATCATTATTTATAACTTCACATTAGCAGGAAATGCAAACAGAGATGAATGATTGCTTTCTCAGATTGAAGTAAGTAGATTTAAAGTTTCAATGGAGTTTAAATTTGTGCCGTATCCTTAATATACTTGGTTGTTTAGCCACATTTTTCATTCTCATCATCAATATATCAAAATGTGTGCTCGCAATTCAAAGAGCAGCCCTGTACAAGAAATGATGATAGGAACTCTTTATTTTGATACTCAACCAATTATTATCAATAAGAAATGGGAATCATGATGGAGGACTCTTGTTTGGTGGAATGGAATAAATTCCTCAGATTGATGGTTCATGGGCAATATTTTTATAATGAATATAATCGTTAATAAAGATAGAAAACATAATGTCAAGGTCATTGAATGAAAAACACTCTTTGTAAGTATAAGAGGAGCCTAATTAGCATGAGGTGATATGAAAGACTCATTATTTAGGAATTAAACAACTTCACATAAGCACGGAATGCAAACCGAGATGAATGATTACTTTTCCATATCGATGTAAGTAGATTTAGAGTTCAAATGGAGTTTAAATTTGTTTGATTTCATTAATGTACTAGGTTGTTTAGCCTCATTTGTCATTTTCACCATCAATATATCAAAATGTGTGCTTGGAATCAAAAGAGGACCCCTGCTAACAAGAAATGATGGGACGTACTCTTTGTTTTGGAACTCAACCAATTATTATCAATAAGAAATGCGAATCAAGATGGAGGACAATTTTGTGTTGGAATTGAATGAATTCCTCTGATTGATGGTTCATGGGCAATATTTTTGATAATGAATATAGTCGTTAATAAACGTAAAAAACATAATGTCAAGGTTGGTGAAAGAAAAATACTCCTTGTAACAATAAGAGGAGCCCAATTAGCATGAGGTGATATGAAAGTCTCATTATTTAGGAATTAAACAACTTCACATAAGCACGAAATGCAAACTAAGATGAATGATCGCTTTTGCAAATTGAGGTAAGTAGATTTAGAGTTTCAATGGAGTTTAAATTTGTGTTGTTTCATTAATATACTAGGTTGTTTATCCACATTTGTCGTTCTCATCATCAATGTATCAAAATGTGTGCTTGGAATCAAAAAAGGACCCCTGCTAACAAGAAATGATGGGAGGTACTCTTTGTTTTTGAACTCAACCAATTATTATCAATAAGAAATGCGAATAAAGATGGAGGACTATTGTTTGTTAGAATTGAATGAATTCCTCTGATTGATGGTTCATGGGCAATATTTTAATAATGAATATAGTCGTTAATAAAGGTAGAAAACTTAAGGTCAAGTATGTTGAATGAAAAATACTCCTTGTAACAATAAGAGGAGCCTAATTAGCATAAGGTGATATGAAAAATACATTCCCATCATGAATGTATCATAATGTTTGCTTGCAATTAAAAGTGGAGCCTTGCAACAAGAAATGATGGGAGGAATTCTTTATTTTTGAACTCAAGGAATAATTATCAATAAGAAATGGGAATCGTGATGAAGGACTCTTGTTTTTTGGAATTGAATGAATTCCTCTTATTGGTGGTTCATGGGGAATATTTTTATAATGAATATCGTCGTTAATAAACATAGACAACATAATGTCAAGGTCATTGAATGAAAAATAGTCCTTGTAACAATAAGAGGAGCCTAAATTGCATGAGGTGATATGAAAGTATCATTATTTAGGAATTAAATAACTTCACATTCGCAGGAAATGCAAACATAGATGAATGATTGCTTTTGCAGATTGAAGTAAGTAGATTTAGAGTTTCAATGGAGTTTAAATTTTGTCGTTTCATTAATATACTGGGTTGTTTAGCTACATTTTTCATACTCATCATCAATTTATCAAAATGTGTGCTCGCAATTCAAACAGGAGCCCTGCAACAAGAAATGATGGGTAGAACTCTTTATTTTGAAGCTCAACCAATTATTATCAATAAGAAATGGGAATCATGATGGAGGACTCTTGTTTGTTGGAATGGAATGAATTCCTCAGATTGATGGTTCATGGGCAATATTTTTATAATGAATATAATCGTTAATAAAGATAGAAAACATAATGTCAAGGTCATTGAATGAAAAACACTCTTTGTAACAATAAGAGGAGCCTAATTAGCATGAGGTGACATGAAAGTCCCATTATTTAGGAATTAAACAACTTAACATAAGCATGGAATGCAAACTGAGATGAATGATTGCCTTTGCAGATTGATGTAAGTAGATTTAGAGTTTCAATCGAGTTTAAATTTGTTTGATTTCATTAATGTACTAGGTTGTTTAGCCACATTTGTCATTTTCATCATCAATATATCAAAATGTGTGCTTGGAATCAAAAGAGGACCCCTGCTAACTAGAAATGATGGGAGGTACTCTTTGTTTTGGAACTAAACCAATTATTATCAATAAGACATGCGAAACAAGATGGAGGACTATTGTTTGTTGGAATTGAATGAATTCCTCTGATTGATGGTTCATGGGCAATATTTTAATAATGAATATAGTCGTTAATAAAGGTAGAAAACCTAATGTCAAGTATGTTGAATGAAAAATACTCCTTGTAACAATAAGAGGAGCCTAATTAGCACGAGGTGATATGAAAGTCTCATTATTTAGGAATTAAACAACTTCACATAAGCACGAAATGCAAATCGAGATGAATGATTGTTTTCGCAGATTGAAGTAAGTAGATTTAGAGTTTCAATGGAGTTTAAATTTGTTTGATTTCATTAATATACTAGGTTGTTTAGCCACTTTTGTCATTTTCATCATCAATGTATCAAAATGTGTGCTTGGAATCAAAAGAGGAGTCCTACTAACAAGAAATGATGGGAGGAACTCTTTATTTTGGAAATCAACCAATTATTATCAATAAGAAATGCGAATCAAGATGGAGGACTCTTGTTTGTCATGGGCTATATTTTTATAATGAATATAGTTGTTAATAAACATAGACAACATAATGTCAAGGTCATTGAATGAAAAATACTCCTTGAAACAATAAGAGGAGCCTAATTAGCATGAGGTGATATGAAAGTATCATTATTTATAACTTCACATTAGCAGGAAATGCAAACAGAGATGAATGATTGCTTTCTCAGATTGAAGTAAGTAGATTTAAAAAGTTTCAATGGAGTTTAAATTTGTGCCGTATCCTTAATATACTTGGTTGTTTAGCCACATTTTTCATTCTCATCATCAATATATCAAAATGTGTGCTCGCAATTCAAAGAGCAGCCCTGTACAAGAAATGATGATAGGAACTCTTTATTTTGATACTCAACCAATTATTATCAATAAGAAATGGGAATCATGATGGAGGACTCTTGTTTGGTGGAATGGAATAAATTCCTCAGATTGATGGTTCATGGGCAATATTTTTATAATGAATATAATCGTTAATAAAGATAGAAAACATAATGTCAAGGTCATTGAATGAAAAACACTCTTTGTAACTATAAGAGGAGCCTAATTAGCATGAGGTGATATGAAAGACTCATTATTTAGGAATTAAACAACTTCACATAAGCACGGAATGCAAACCGAGATGAATGATTACTTTTCCATATCGATGTAAGTAGATTTAGAGTTCAAATGGAGTTTAAATTTGTTTGATTTCATTAATGTACTAGGTTGTTTAGCCTCATTTGTCATTTTCACCATCAATATATCAAAATGTGTGCTTGGAATCAAAAGAGGACCCCTGCTAACAAGAAATGATGGGACGTACTCTTTGTTTTGGAACTCAACCAATTATTATCAATAAGAAATGCGAATCAAGATGGAGGACAATTTTGTGTTGGAATTGAATGAATTCCTCTGATTGATGGTTCATGGGCAATATTTTTTATAATGAATATAGTCATTAATAAACGTAGAAAACATAATGTCAAGGTTGTTGAATGAAAAATACTCCTTGTAACAATAAGAGGAGCCTAATTAGCATGAGGTGATATGAAAGTCTCATTATTTAGCAATTAAACAACTTCACATAAGCACAAAATGCAAACTGAGATGAATGATTGCTTTTGCAAATTGAGGTAAGTAGATTTGGAGTTTCAATGGAGTTTAAATTTGTGTTGTTTCATTAATATACTAGGTTGTTTAGCCACATTTGTCATTCTCATCATCAATGTATCAAAATGTGTGCTTGGAATCAAAAAAGGACCCCTGCTAACAAGAAATGATGGGAGGTACTCTTTGTTTTTGAACTCAACCATTTATTATCAATAAGAAATGCGAATAAAGATGGAGGACTATTGTTTGTTGGAATTGAATGAATTCCTCTGATTGATGGTTCATGGGCAATATTTTAATAATGAATATAGTCGTTAATAAAGGTAGAAAACTTAAGGTCAAGTATGTTGAATGAAAAATACTCCTTGTAACAATAAGAGGAGCCTAATTAGCATAAGGTGATATGAAAAATACATTCCCATCATGAATGTATCAAAATGTTTGCTTGCAATTAAAAGTGGAGCCTTGCAACAAGAAATGATGGGAGGAATTCTTTATTTTTGAACTCAAGGAATAATTATCAATAAGAAATGGGAATTATGATGAAGGACTCTTGTTTTTTGGAATTGAATGAATTCCTCTTATTGATGGTTCATGGGGAATATTTTTATAATGAATATCGTCGTTAATAAACATAGACAACATAATGTCAAGGTCATTGAATGAAAAATAGTCCTTGTAACAATAAGAGGAGCCTAAATTGCATGAGGTGATATGAAAGTATCATTATTTAGGAATTAAATAACTTCACATTAGCAGGAAATGCAAACATAGATGAATGATTGCTTTTGCAGATTGAAGTAAGTAGATTTAGAGTTTCAATGGAGTTTAAATTTTGTTGTCTCATTAATATACTGGGTTGTTTAGCTACATTTTTCATACTCATCATCAATGTATCAAAATGTGTGCTCGCAATTCAAAGAGGAGCCCTGCAACAAGAAATGATGGGTAGAACTCTTTATTTTGAAGCTCAACCAATTATTATCAATAAGAAATGGGAATCATGATGGAGGACTCTTGTTTGTTGGAATGGAATGAATTCCTCAGATTGATGGTTCATGGGCAATATTTTTATAATGAATATAATCGTTAATAAAGATAAAAAACATAATGTCAAGGTCATTGAATGAAAAACACTCTTTGTAACAATAAGAGGAGCCTAATTAGCATGAGGTGACATGAAAGTCCCATTATTTAGGAATTAAACAACTTAACATAAGCATGGATTGCAAACTGAGATGAATGATTGCCTTTGCAGATTGATGTAAGTAGATTTAGAGTTTCAATCGAGTTTAAATTTGTTTGATTTCATTAATGTACTAGGTTGTTTAGCCACATTTGTCATTTTCATCATCAATATATCAAAATGTGTGCTTGGAATCAAAAGAGCACCCCTGCTAACTAGAAATAATGGGAGGTACTCTTTGTTTTGGAACTAAACCAATTATTATCAATAAGACATGCGAAACAAGATGAAGGACTATTGTTTGTTGGAATTGAATGAATTCCTCTGATTGATGGTTCATGGGCAATATTTTAATAATGAATATAGTCGTTAATAAAGGTAGAAAACCTAATGTCAAGTATGTTGAATGAAAAATACTCCTTGTAACAATAAGAGGAGCCTAATTAGCACGAGGTGATATGAAAGTCTCATTATTTAGGAATTAAACAACTTCACATAAGCACGAAATGCAAATCGAGATGAATGATTGTTTTCGCAGATTGAAGTAAGTAGATTTAGAGTTTCAATGGAGTTTAAATTTGTTTGATTTCATTAATATACTAGGTTGTTTAGCCACTTTTGTCATTTTCATCATCAATGTATCAAAATGTGTGCTTGGAATCAAAAGAGGAGTCCTACTAACAAGAAATGATAGGAGGAACTCTTTATTTTGAAAATCAACCAATTATTATCAATAAGAAATGCGAATCAAGATGGAGGACTCTTGTTTGTCATGGGCTATATTTTTATAATGAATATAGTCGTTAATAAACATAGACAACATAATGTCAAGGTCATTGAATGAAAAATACTCCTTGAAACAATAAGAGGAGCCTAATTAGCATGAGTTGATATGAAAGTATCATTATTTATAACTTCACATTAGCAGGAAATGCAAACAGAGATGAATGATTGATTTCTCAGATTGAAGTAAGTAGATTTAAAGTTTCAATGGAGTTTAAATTTGTGCCGTATCCTTAATATACTTGGTTGTTTAGCCACATTTTTCATTCTCATCATCAATATATCAAAATGTGTGCTCGCAATTCAAAGAGCAGCCCTGTACAAGAAATGATGATAGGAACTCTTTATTTTGATACTCAACCAATTATTATCAATATGAAATGGGAATCATGATGGAGGACTCTTGTTTGGTCGAATGGAATAAATTCCTCAGATTGATGGTTCAACGGCAATATTTTTATAATGAATATAATCGTTAATAAAGATAGAAAACATAATGTCAAGGTCATTGAATGAAAAACACTCTTTGTAACTATAAGAGGAGCCTAATTAGCATGAGGTGATATGAAAGACTCATTATTTAGGAATTAAACAACTTCACATAAGCACGGAATGCAAACCGAGATGAATGATTACTTTTCCAGATCGATGTAAGTAGATTTAGAGTTCAAATGGAGTTTAAATTTGTTTGATTTCATTAATGTACTAGGTTGTTTAGCCTCATTTGTCATTTTCACCATCAATATATCAAAATGTGTGCTTGGAATCAAAAGAGGACCCCTGCTAACAAGAAATGATGGGACGTACTCTTTGTTTTGGAACTAAACCAATTATTATCAATAAGACATGCGAAACAAGATGGAGGACTATTGTTTGTTGGAATTGAATGAATTCCTCTGATTGATGGTTCATGGGCAATATTTTAATAATGAATATAGTCGTTAATAAAGGTAGAAAACCTAATGTCAAGTATGTTGAATGAAAAATACTCCTTGTAACAATAAGAGGAGCCTAATTAGCACGAGGTGATATGAAAGTCTCATTATTTAGCAATTAAACAACTTCACATAAGCACGAAATGCAAACTGAGATGAATGATTGCTTTTGCAAATTGAGGTAAGTAGATTTAGAGTTTCAATGGAGTTTAAATTTGTGTTGTTTCATTAATATACTAGGTTGTTTAGCCACATTTGTCATTCTCATCATCAATGTATCAAAATGTGTGCTTGGAATCAAAAGAGGACCCCTGCTAACAAGAAATGATGGGACGTACTCTTTGTTTTGGAACTCAACCAATTATTATCAATAAGAAATGTGAATCAAGATGGAGGACAATTTTGTGTTGGAATTGAATGAATTCCTCTGATTGATGGTTCATGGGCAATATTTTTGATAATGAATATAGTCGTTAATAAACGTAAAAAACATAATGTCAAGGTTGTTGAATGAAAAATACTCCTTGTAACGATAAGAGGAGCCCAATTAGCATGAGGTGATATGAAAGTCTCATTATTTAGCAATTAAACAACTTCACATAAGCACGAAATGCAAACTGAGATGAATGATTGCTTTTGCAAATTGAGGTAAGTAGATTTAGAGTTTCAATGGAGTTTAAATTTGTGTTGTTTCATTAATATACTAGGTTGTTTAGCCACATTTGTCATTCTCATCATCAATGTATCAAAATGTGTGCTTGGAATCAAAAAAGGACCCCTGCTAACAAGAAATGATGGGAGGTACTCTTTGTTTTTGAACTCAACCAATTATTATCAATAAGAAATGTGAATAAAGATGGAGGACTATTGTTTGTTGGAATTGAATGAATTCCTCTGATTGATGGTTCATGGGCAATATTTTAATAATGAATATAGTCATTAATAAAGGTAGAAAACTTAAGGTCAAGTATGTTGACTGAAAAATACTCCTTGTAACAATAAGAGGGCCTAATTAGCATAAGGTGATATGAAAAATACATTCCCATCATGAATGTATCAAAATGTTTGCTTGCAATTAAAAGTGGAGCCTTGCAACAAGAAATGATGGGAGGAACTCTTTATTTTTGAACTCAAGGAATAATTATCAATAAGAAATGGGAATCATGATGAAGGACTCTTGTTTTTTGGAATTGAATGAATTCCTCTTATTAATGGTTCATGGGGAATATTTTTATAATGAATATCGTCGTTAATAAACATAGACAACATAATGTCAAGGTCATTGAATGAAAAATAGTCCTTGTAACAATAAGAGGAGCCTAAATTGCATGAGGTGATATGAAAGTATCATTATTTAGGAATTAAATAACTTCACATTAGCAGGAAATGCAAACATAGATGAATGATTGCTTTTGCAGATTGAAGTAAGTAGATTTAGAGTTTCAATGGAGTTTAAATTTTGTCGTTTCATTAATATACTGGGTTGTTTAGCTACATTTTTCATACTCATCATCAATGTATCAAAATGTGTGCTCGCAATTCAAACAGGAGCCCTGCAACAAGAAATGATGGGTAGAACTCTTTATTTTGAAGCTTAACCAATTATTATCGATAAGAAATGGGAATCATGATGGAGGACTCTTGTTTGTTGGAATGGAATGAATTCCTCAGATTGATGGTTCATGGGCAATATTTTTATAATGAATATAATCGTTAATAAAGATAGAAAACATAATGTCAAGGTCATTGAATGAAAAACACTCTTTGTAACAATAAGAGGAGCCTAATTAGCATGAGGTGACATGAAAGTCCCATTATTTAGGAATTAAACAACTTAACATAAGCATGGAATGCAAACTGAGATGAATGATTGCCTTTGCAGATTGATGTAAGTAGATTTAGAGTTTCAATCGACTTTAAATTTGTTTGATTTCATTAATGTACTAGGTTGTTTAGCCACATTTGTCATTTTCATCATCAATATATCAAAATGTGTGCTTGGAATCAAAAGAGGACCCCTGCTAACTAGAAATGATGGGAGGTACTCTTTGTTTTGGAACTAAACCCATTATTATCAATAAGACATGCGAAACAAGATGGAGGACTATTGTTTGTTGGAATTGAATGAATTCCTCTGATTGATGGTTCATGGGCAATATTTTAATAATGAATATAGTCGTTAATAAAGGTAGAAAACCTAATGTCAAGTATGTTGAATGAAAAATACTCCTTGTAACAATAAGAGGAGCCTAATTAGCACGAGGTGATATGAAAGTCTCATTATTTAGGAATTAAACAATTTCACATAAGCACGAAATGCAAATCGAGATGAATGATTGTTTTCGCAGATTGAAGTAAGTAGATTTAGAGTTTCAATGGAGTTTAAATTTGTTTGATTTCATTAATATACTAGGTTGTTTAGCCACTTTTGTCATTTTCATCATCAATGTATCAAAATGTGTGCTTGGAATCAAAAGAGGAGTCCTACTAACAAGAAATGATGGGAGGAACTCTTTATTTTGGAAATCAACCAATTATTATCAATAAGAAATGCGAATCAAGATGGAGGACTCTTGTTTGTCATGGGCTATATTTTTATAATGAATATAGTCGTTAATAAACATAGACAACATAATGTCAAGGTCATTGAATGAAAAATATTCCTTGAAACAATAAGAGGAGCCTAATTAGCATGAGGTGATATGAAAGTATCATTATTTATAACTTCACATTAGCAGGAAATGCAAACAGAGATGAATGATTGCTTTCGCAGATTGAAGTAAGTAGATTTAAAGTTTCAATGGAGTTTAAATTTGTGCCGTATCTTTAATATACTTGGTTGTTTAGCCACATTTTTCATTCTCATCATCAATATATCAAAATGTGTGCTCGCAATTCAAAGAGGAGCCCTGTACAAGAAATGATGATAGGAACTCTTTATTTTGATACTCAACCAATTATTATCAATAAGAAATGGGAATCATGATGGAGGACTCTTGTTTGGTGGAATGGAGTAAATTCCTCAGATTGATGGTTCATGGGCAATATTTTTATAATGAATATAATCGTTAATAAAGATAGAAAACTTAATGTCAAGGTCATTGAATGAAAAACACTCTTTGTAACTATAAGAGGAGCCTAATTAGCATGAGGTGATATGAAAGACTCATTATTTAGGAATTAAACAACTTCACATAAGCACGGAATGCAAACCGAGATGAATGATTACTTTTCCAGATCGATGTAAGTAGATTTAGAGTTCAAATGGAGTTTAAATTTGTTTGATTTCATTAATGTACTAGGTTGTTTAGCCTCATTTGTCATTTTCATCATCAATATATCAAAATGTGTGCTTGGAATCAAAAGAGGACTCCTGCTAACAAGAAATGATGGGACGTACTCTTTGTTTTGGAACTCAACCAATTATTATCAATAAGAAATGCGAATCAAGATGGAGGACAATTTTGTGTTGGAATTGAATGAATTCCTCTGATTGATTGTTCATGGGCAATATTTTTTATAATGAATATAGTTGTTAATAAACGTGGAAAACATAATGTCAAGGTTGTTGAATGAAAAATACTCCTTGTAACAATAAGAGGAGCCCAATTAGCATGAGGTGATATGAAAGTCTCATTATTTAGCAATTAAACAACTTCACATAAGCACGAAATGCAAACTGAGATGAATGATTGCTTTTGCAAATTGAGGTAAGTAGATTTAGAGTTTCAATGGAGTTTAAATTTGTGTTGTTTCAATAATATACTAGGTTGTTTAGCCACATTTGTCATTCTCATCATCAATGTATCAAAATGTGTGCTTGGAATCAAAAAAGGACCCCTGCTAACAAGAAATGATGGGAGGTACTCTTTGTTTTTGAACTCAACCAATTATTATCAATAAGAAATGCGAATAAAAATGGAGGACTATTGTTTGTTGGAATTGAATGAATTCCTCTGATTGATGGTTCATGGGCAATATTTTAATAATGAATATAGTCGTTAATAAAGGTAGAAAACCTAAGGTCAAGTATGTTGAATGAAAAATACTCCTTGTAACAATAAGAGGAGCCTAATTAGCATAAGGTGATATGAAAAATACATTCCCATCATGAATGTATCAAAATGTTTGCTTGCAATTAAAAGTGGAGCCTTGCAACAAGAAATGATGGGAGGAACTCTTTATTTTGGAACTCAAGGAATAATTATCAATAAGAAATGGGAATCATGATGAAGGACTCTTGTTTGTTGGAATTGAATGAATTCCTCTTATTGATGGTTCATGAGGAATATTTTTATAATGAATATCGTCGTTAATAAACATAGACAACATAATGTCAAGGTCATTGAATGAAAAATAGTCCTTGTAATAATAAGACGAGACTAAATTGCATGAGGTGATATGAAAGTATCATTATTTAGGAATTAAATAACTTCACATTAGCAGGAAATGCAAACATAGATGAATGATTGCTTTTGCAGATTGAAGTAAGTAGATTTAGAGTTTCAATGGAGTTTAAATTTTGTCGTTTCATTAATATACTGGGTTGTTTAGCTACATTTTTCATTCTCATCATCAATGTATCAAAATGTGTGCTTGCAATTCAAAGAGGAGCCCTACAACAAGAAATGATGGGTAGAACTGTTTATTTTCAAGCTCAACCAATTATTATCAATAAGAAATGGGAATCATGATGGAGGACTCTTGTTTGTTGGAATGGAATGAATTCCTCAGATTGATGGTTCATGGGCAATATTTTTATAATGAATATAATCGTTAATAAAGATAGAAAACATAATGTCAAGGTCATTGAATGAAAAACACTCTTTGTAACAATAAGAGGAGCCTAATTAGCATGAGGTGACATGAAAGTCCCATTATTTAGGAATTAAACAACTTAACATAAGCATGGAATGCAAACTGAGATGAATGATTGCCTTTGCAGATTGATGTAAGTAGATTTAGAGTTTCAATCGAGTTTAAATTTGTTTGATTTCGTTAATGTACTAGGTTGTTTAGCCACATTTGTCATTTTCATCATCAATATATCAAAATGTGTGCTTGGAATCAAAAGAGGACCCCTGCTAACAAGAAATGATGTTTGGTACTCTTTGTTTTGGAACTCAAACAATTATTATCAATGAGAAATGTGAATGAAGATGGAGGACTATTGTTTGTTGGAATTGAATGAATTCCTCTGATTGATGGTTCATGGGCAATATTTTTATAATGAATATAGTCTTTAATAGAGGTAGAAAACATAATGTCAAGTATGTTGAATAAAAAAGACTCCTTGTAACAGTAAGAGGAGCCTAATTAGCATGAGGTGATATGAAAGTCTCATTATTTAGGAATTAAACAGCTTCACATAAGCAAGAAATGCAAACCGAGATGAATGATTGTTTTCGCAGATTGAAGTAAGTAGATTTAGAGTTTCAATTGAGTGTAAATTTCTTTCATTTCATTAATATATTAGGTTGTTTAGCCACATTTGTCATTTTCATCATCAATGTATCAAATGTGTGCTTGGAATCAAAACAGGAGTCCTGCTAACAAGACATGATGGGAGGAACTCTTTATTTTGGAAACCAACCAATTATTATCAATAAGAAATGCGAATCAAGATGGAGAACTCTTGTTTGTTGGAATTGCATGAATTGCACTGATTGATGGTTAACGGCAAATATTTTTATAATGAATATAGTCGTTAATAATGATAGAAAACATAATGTCGAGGTCATTGAATGAAAAATACTCCTTGTAACAACAAGAGGAGCCTAATTAGCATGAGGTGATGTGAAAGTCTCATTATTTAGGAATTAAATAACTTCATATTAGCATAAAATGCAAACCGACATGAATGATTGCTTTCACAGATTGAAGTAAGTAGATTTAGAGTTTCAATGAAGTTTAAATTTGTGTCGTTTCATTAATATACTAGGTTGTTTAGCCACATTTTCCATTCTCATCATCAATGTATCAAAATGTGTGCTTGCAATTAAAAGAGGAACCCTCCAACAAGAAATGATGGGAGGAACTCTTTATTTTGGAACTCAACCAATTATTATCAATATGAAATGGGAATCATGATGGAGGACTCGTGTTTGTTGGAATTGAATGAATTCCTATGATTGATGGTTCGTGGACAATATTTTTATAATGAATATAGTCGTTAATAAAGATAGAAAACATAATGTCAAGGTCATTGAATGAAAAATAGTCCTTCTAACAATAAGAGGAGCCTAAATAGCATGAGGTGATATGAAAGTCTCGTTATTTATGAATTAAACAACTTCACAAAAGCACGGAATGCAAACCGAGATGAATGATTGCTTTTGCATATTGATGTAAGTAGATTTAGAGTTTCAATGGAGTTAAATTTATTTGATTTCATTAATGTACTATGTTGTTTAGCCACATTTATCATTTTCATCATCAATGTATCATAATGTGTGCTTGGAATCAAAAGTGAACCCTTGCTAACAAGAAATGATGGGAGGTACTCTTTGTTTTGGAACTCAACCAACTATTATCAATAGGAAATGCGAATCAAGATGGAGGACTCTTGTTTGTTGGAGTTGAATGAAGTCCTCTGATTGATGGTTCATGGGCAACATTTTGATAATGAATATAGTCGTTAATAAAGGTAGAAAACAAAATGTCAACGTCATTGAATGAAAAACACTCCTTGTAACAATAGGAGGAGCGTAATTAGCATGAAGTGATATGAAAGTCTCATTATTTAGGAATTATTCAACTTCACATAAGCATGAGATGCAAACCAAGTTGAATGATTGCTTTCGCAGATGGAAGTAAGTAGATTTAGAGTTTCAATGGAGTTTGAATTTGTGTCGTTTCATTAATATACTAGGTTGTTTGGCCACGTTTGTCATTCTCATCATCAATGTATCAAAATGTGTGCTTGCAATTCAAAGAAAAGCCCTGCAAGTAGAAATGATAGGAGGAACTCTTTATTTTGGAACTAAACCAATTATTATCAATAAGAAATGCGAATCAAGATAGAGGACTCTTGTTTGTTGGAATTGAATGAATTTCTCTAAGTGATGATTCATGGGGAATATTTTTATAATGAATATAGTTGTTAATAATGATAGAAAACGTAATGTCAAGGTCATTGAATGAAAAATACTCCTTGTAACAATAAGAGGAGCCTAATTAGCATGAGGTGATATGAAGGTCTCATTATTTAGGAATTAAACAACTTCACATAAGCACGAAATGCAAGCCGAGATGAATGATTGCTTTCGCAGATTGAAGTACGTAGATTTAGAGTTTCAATGGAGTTTAAAGTTGTTTGATTTCATTAATATACTAGGTTGTTTAGCTACATTTATCATTTTCATCATCAACGTATCAAAATGTGTGCTTGAAATCAAAAGAGGAGTCCTACTAACTAGAAATGATTGGAGGTATGCTATATTTTGGAACTTAACCAATTATTATCAATAAGAAATGCGAATCAAGATGGAGGACTCATGTTTGTTGGAATTGAATGAATTTCTCTGATTGATGATTCATGGGCAATATTTTTATAATCAATATTGCCATTAATAAAGATAGAAAACATAATGTCAAGCTCATTGAATGAAAAACACTCTTTGTAACAATAAGAGGAGCCTAATTAGCATGAGGTGACATGAAAGTCCCATTATTTAGGAATTAAACAACTTCACATTAGCACGAAATACTAATCGAGATGAATTATTGCTTTCTCAAATTGAAGTAAGTATATTGAGAGTTTCAATGGAGTTTGAATTTGTTTGATTTCATTAATATACTAGGTTGTTTAGCCACATTTGTCATTTTGATCACCAATGTATCAAAATGTGTGCTTGGAATCAAAAGAGGAGCCCTACTATCAAGAAATGATGGGAGGTACGCTGTATTTTGGAACTTAACGAATTATTATCAATAAGAAATGAGAATCAAGATGGAGGACTCTTGTTTGTTGGAATTGAATGAATTTCTCTTATTGATGATTCATGGGCAATATTTTTGTAATGAATATAGTCATTAGTAAAGATGGAAAACATAATGTCAAGGTCATTGAATGAAAAATACTCCTTGTAACAACAAGAGGAGCCTAATTAGCATGAGGTGATGTGAAAGTCTCATTATTTAGGAATTAAATAACTTCACATTAGCACGAAATGCAAACCGAGATGAATGATTGCTTTCGCAGATTGAAGTAAGTAGATTTAGAGTTTCAATGGAGTTTAAATTTGTGTCGTTTCATTAATATACTAGGTTGTTTAGCCACATTTGTCATTCTCATCATCAATGTATCAAAATGTGTGCTTGCAATTCAAAGAGGAGCCCTGCAACTAGAAATGATAGGAGGAACTCTTTATTTTGGTATTCAACCAATTATTATCAATAAGAAATGCGAATCAAGATGGAGGACTCTTATTTGTTGGAATTGAATGAATTTCTCTAAGTGATGATTCATGGGGAATATTTTTATGATGAATATAGTCATTAATAACGATAGAAAACATAACGTCAAGGTCATCGAATGAAAAATACTCCTTGTAACAATAATAGGAGCCTAATTAGCATGAGGTGATATGAATGTCTCATTTTTTAGGAATTAAACAACTTCACATTAGCTTGAAATACTAATCGAGTTGAATTATTGCTTTCACAGATTGAAGTAAGTAGATTTAAAGTTTCAATGGAGTTTAAATTTGTTTGATTTCATTAATATACTAGGTTGCTTAGCCACATTTGTCATTTTGATCTCCAATGTATCGAAATGTGTGCTTGGAATCAAAAGAGGAGCCCTACTAATAAGAAATGATGGGAGGTATGCTTTATTTTGGAACTTAAGCAATTATTATCAATAAGAAATGCGAATCAAGATGGAGGACTCATGTTTGTTGGAATTGAATGAATTTCCCTGATTAATGATTCATGGGCAATATTTTTATAATCAATATAGTCGTTAATAAAGATACAAAACATAATGTCAAGGTCATTGAATGAAAAATACTCCTTGTAACAATAATAGGAGCCTATTTAGCATAAGGTGATATGAAAGTGTCATTATTTAGGAATTAAACAACTTCATATTAGCACGAAATACTAATCGAAATGAATTATTGCTTTCGCAGATTGAAGTAAGTATATTGAGAGTTTTAATCGAGTTTGAATTTGTTTGATTTCATTAATATACTAGGTTGTTTAGCCACATTTGTCATTTTGATCACCAATGTATCAAAATGTGTGCTTGGAATCAAAAGAAGAGCCCTACTAATAAGAAATGATGGGTGGTACGCTTTATTTTGAAACATAACCAATTATTATTAATAAGAAATGAGAATCAAGATGGAGGACTCTTGTTTGTTGGAATTGAATGAACTTCACATTAGTAGGAAATGCAAACAGAGATGAATGATTGCTTTCACATATTGAAATAAGTAGATTTACAGTTTCAATGGAGTTTAAATTTGTGTCGTTTCATTAATTTACTTGTTTGTTAGCCACATTTTTCATTCTCATCATCAATGTATCAAATGTGTGCTTGCAATTAAAAGAGAAGCCCTGCAGCAAGAAATGATGGGAGGAACTCTTTATTTTGGAACTCAACCAATTATTATCAATAAGTAATGGGAATCATGATGGAGGACTCTTCTTTGTTGGAATTGAATGAATTCCTCAAATTGATGGTTCATGGGAATATTTTTATAATGAATATAGTCGTTAATAAACATAGACAACATAATGTCAAGGTCACTGAATGAAAAATAGTTCTTGTAACAATAAGAGGAGCCTAATTAGCATGAGGTGATATGAAACTCTCCTTATTTATGAATTAAACAACTTCACATAAGCACGGAATGCAAACCGAGATGAATGATTGCCTTTGCAGATTGAAGTAAGTAGATTTAGAATTTCAATGGAGTTTAAATTTGTGTCGTTTCATTAATATACTAGGTTGTTTACCCACATTTTTCATTCTCATCATCAAAGTATCAAAATGTGTGCTTGCAATTCAAAGAGGAGCCCTACAACAAGAAATGATGGGAGGAACTCTTTATTTTGAAATTCAACCAATTATTATCAATAAGAAATGGGAATCATGATGGAGGACTCTTGTTTGTTGGATTTGAATGAATTCCTCTGATTGATGGTTCATGGGCAATATTTTTATAATGAATATAGTCGTTAATAAAGATAGAAAACATAATGTCAAGGTCATTGAATGAAAAATACTCCTTGTAACAATAAGAGGAGCCTAATTACCATGAGGTGATATGAAAGTCTCATTATTAAGGAATTAAACAACTTCACATTAGCACGGAATGCAAACGGAGATGAATGATTGCTTTCGCAGATTGATGTAAGTAGATTTAAAGTTTCAATGGAGTTTAAATTTGTTTGATTTCTTTAATATACTAGGTCGTTTAGCCATATTTATCATTTTCATCATCAATGTCTCGAAATGTATGCTTGGAATCAAAAGAGGCACCCTGCTAACAAGAAATAGGGAGGTACTCTTTATTTTGGAACTCAACGAATTATTTTCAATAAGAAATACGAATCAAGATGGAGGACTCTTGTTTGTTGGAATTAAATCAATTCCTTTGATTGATGGTTCATGGGCAATATTTTTATAATGAATATAGTCCTTAATAAGGGTAGAAAACATAATGTCAAGGTAATTGAATGAAAAATACTCCTTGTAACAATAAGAGGAGCCTAATTAGCATGAGGTGATATGAAAGTCTCATTATTTAGGAATTAATCAACTTCACATTAGCACGAAATGGAAACCGAGATGAATGATTGCTTTCGCAGATTGAAGTAAGTAGATTTAGAGTTTCAATGGAGTTTAAATTTGTGTTGTTTCATTAATATACTAGGTTGTTTACCCACATTTTTCATTCTCATCATCAATGTATCAAAATGTGTGCTTGCAATTAAAAGAGTTGCCCTGCAACAAGAAATGATGGGAGGAACTCTTTATTTTGGAACTTAACCAATTATTATCAATAAGAAATGGGAATCATGATGGAGGACTCTTATTTGTTGGAATTGAATGAATTCCTCTGATTGATGGTTCATGGGCAATAGTTTTATAATGAATATAGTCGTTAATAAAGGTAGAAAACATAATGTCAAGGTAATTGAATGAAAAATACTCCTTGTAACAATAAGAAGAGCCTAATTAGCATGAGGTGATATGAAAATCTCATTATTTAGGAATTAATCAACTTCACATTTGCACGGAATGCAAATCGAGATGAATGATTGCTTTCGCAGATTGAAGTAAGAAAATTTAGAGTTTCAATGGAGTTTGAATTTGTTTGATTTCTTTAATATACTAGGTTGTTTAGCCACATTTATCATTTTCATCATCAAAGTCTCGAAATGTATGCTTGGAATCAAAAGAGGTGCCTTGCTAACAAGAAATACGGAGGTACTCTTTATTTTGGAACTCAACGAATTATTATCAATAAGAAATGCGAATCAAGATGGAGGACTCTTGTTTGTTGGAATTAAATCAATTCCTTTGATTGATGGTTCATGGGCAATATTTTTATAATGAATATAGTCCTTAATAAGGCTAGAAAACATAATGTCAATGTAATTGAATGAAAAATACTCCTTGTAACAATAAGAGGAGCCTAATTAGCATGAGGTGATATGAAACTCTCCTTATTTATGAATTAAACAACTTCACATAAGCACGGAATGCAAACCGAGATGAATGATTGCTTTCGCAGATTGAAGTAAGTAGATTTAGAATTTCAATGGAGTTTAAATTTGTGTCGTTTCATTAATGTACTAGGTTGTTTACCCACATTTTTCATTCTTATCATCAATGTATCAAAATGTCTGATCGCAATTCAAAGAAAAGCCCTACAACAAGAAATGATGGGAGGAACTCTTTATTTTGAAATTCAACCAATTATTATCAAAAAGAAATGGGAATCATGATGGAGGACTCTTGTTTGTTGGAATTGAATGAATTCCTCTGATTGATGGTTCATGGGCAATATTTTTATAATGAATATAGTCATTAATAAAGATAGAAAACATAATGTCAAGGTCATTGAATGAAAAATACTCCTTCTAACAATAAGAGGAGCCTAATTAGCATGAGGTGATATGAAACTCTCCTTATTTATGAATTAAACATCTTCACATAAGCACAGAATGCAAACCGAGATTAATGATTGCTTTCGCAGATTGATATAAGTAGATTTAGAGTTTCAATGGAGTTAAATTTGTTTGACTTCATTAATGTACTAGGTTGTTTAGCCACATTTGTCATTTTCATCATCAATGTATCATAATGTGTGCTTCGAATCAAAAGTGGACCCTTGCTAACAAGAAATGATTTGAGGTACTCTTTATTTTGGAATTCAACCAATTATTATCAATGAGAAATGTGAATCAAGATGGAGGACTCTTGTTTGTTGGAGTTGAATGAAGTCCTCTGATTGATGGTTCATGGGCAACATTTTGATAATGAATATAGTCATTAATAAAGGTAGAAAACAAAATGTCAAGGTCATTGAATGAAAAATACTCCTTGTAACAATAAGAGGAGCCAAATTAGCATGAGGTGATATGAAAGTCACATTATTTAGGAATTAATCAACTTCACATTAGCACGAAATGGAAACCGAGATGAATGATTGCTTTCGCAGATTGAAGTAAGTAGATTTAGAGTTTCAATGGAGTTTAAATTTGTGTCGTTTCATTAATATACTAGGTTGTTTAGCCACATTTTTCATTCTCATCATCAATATACCAAAATGTGTGCTTGCAATTAAAAAAGGAGCCTTGCAGCAAGAAATGATGGGAGGAACTCTTTATTTTGGAACTCAACCAATTATTATCAAGAAAAAATGGGAATCATGATGGAGGACTCTTTTTTGTTGGAATTGAATGAATTCGTCTAATTGATGGTCCATGGGCAATATTTTTATAATGAATATACTCATTAATAAAGATAGAAAACATAATGTCAAGGGCATTGAATGAAAAATATTCCTTGCAACAATAAGAGGGGCCTAATTAGCATGAGGTGATATGAAAGTCTCATTATTAAGGAATTAAACAACTTCACATTAGCACGGAATGCAAACGGAGATGAATGATTGCTTTCAGAGATTAATGTAAGTAGATTTAGAGTTTCAATGGAGTTAAATTTGTTTGATTTCATTAATGTACTAGGTTGTTTAGCCACATTTGTCATTTTCATTATCAATGTATCATAATGTGTGCTTGGAATCAAAAGTGGACCCTTGCTAACAAGAAATGATGGGAGGTACTCTTTATTTTGGAATTCAACCAATTATTATCTATGAGAAATGCGAATCAAGATGGAGGACTCTTGTTTGTTGGAGTTGAATGAAGTCCTCTGATTGATGGTTCATGGGCAACATTTTGATAATGAATATAGTCGCTAATAAAGATAGAAAACAAAATGTCAAGGTCATTGAATGAAAAATACTCCTTGTAACAATAAGAGGAGCCTAACAAGCATGAGGTGATATGAAAGTCTCATTATTTAGGAATTAATCAACTTCACATAAGCATGGAATGCAGAACGAGCTGAATGATTGCTTTCGCAGATTGATGTAAGTAGATTTAGAGTTTCAATGGAGTTAAATTTGTTTGATTTCATTAATGTACTAGGTTGTTTAGCCACATTTGTCATTTTCATCATCAATGTATCAAAATGTGTGCTTGGAATCAAAAGAGGAGTCCTACTAACAAGAAATGATGGGAGGAACTCTTTATTTTGGACATCAACGAATTATTATCAATAAGAAATGCGAATCAAGATGGGGGACTCTTGTTTGTTGGAATTGAATGAATTTCTTTGATTGATGGTTCACAGGCAATATTTTTATAATGAATATAGTCATTAATAAAGATAGAAAACATAATGTCAATGTCATTAAATGAAAAATACTCCTTGTAACAACAAGTGGAGCCTAATTAGCATGAGGTGATGTGAAAGTCTCATTATTTAGGAATTAAAAAACTTCACATTAGCACGAAATGCAAACCGAGATGAATGATTGCTTTCGCAGATTGAAGTAAGTAGATTTAGAGTTTCAAAGGAGTTTAAATTTGTGTCGTTTCATTAATATACTAGGTTGTTTAGCCACATTTTTCATTCTCATCATCAATGTATCAAAATGTGTGCTTGCAATTAAAAGAAGAACCCTGCAACAAGAAATGATGGGAGGAACTCTTTATGTTGGAACTCAACCAATTATTATCAATAAGAAATGGGAATCATGATGGAGGACTCTTGTTTGTTGGAATTATATGAATTCCTCTGATTGATGGTTCATGGGCAATATTTTTATAATGAATATAGTCGTTAAGAAAGATAGAAAACATAATGTCAAGGTCATTGAATGAAAAATACTCCTTGTAACAATAAGAGGAGCCTAATTAGCATGAGGTGATATGAAAGTCTCATTATTATGGAATTAAGCAACTTCACATTAGCACGGAATGCAAACGGAGATGAATGATTGCTTTCGCAGATTGATGTAAGTAGATTTAGAGTTTCAATGGAGTTAAATTTGTTTGATTTCTTTAATGTACTATGTTGTATAGCCACATTTGTCATTTTCATTAACAATGTATCATAATGTGTGCTTGGAATCAAAAGTGGACCCTTGCTAACAAGAAATGATAGGAGGTACTCTTTATTTTGGAATTCAACCAATTATTATCAATGAGAAATGCGAATCAAGATGGAGGACTCTTGTTTGTTGGAGTTGAATGAAGTCCTCTGATTGATGGTTCATGGGCAACATTTTGATAATGAATATAGTCATTAATAGGGGTAGAAAACAAAATGTCGAGGTCATTGAATGAAAAATACTCCTTGTAACAATAAGAGGAGCCTAATTAGCATGAGGTGATATGAAACTCTCCTTATTTATGAATCAAACAACTTCACATAAGCAAGGAATGGAAACCGTGATGAATGATTGCTTTCGCAGATTGAAGTAAGTAGATTTAGAATTTCAATGGAGTTTAAATTTGTGTCGTTTCATTAATATACTAGGTTGTTTACCCACATTTTTCATTCTCATCATCAATGTATCAAAATGTGTGCTCGCAATACAAAGAGGAGCCCTACAACAAAAAATGATGGGAGGAACTCTTTATTTTGAAATTCAACCAATTATTATCAATAAGAAATGGGAATCATGATGGAGGACTCTTGTTTGTTGGAATTGAATGAAGTCCTCTGATTGATGGTTCATGGGCAACATTTTGATAATGAATTTAGTCGTTAATAAAGGTAGAAAACAAAATGTCAAGGTCATTGAATGAAAAATACTCCTTGTAACAAGAAGAGGAGCCTAATTAGCATGAGGTGATATGAAACTCTCCTTATTTATGAATTAAACATCTTCACATAAGCACAGAATGCAAACCGAGATTAATGATTCCATTCGTAGATTGATATAAGTAGATTTAGAGTTTCAATGGAGTTAAATTTGTTTGATTTCATTAATGTACTAGGTTGTTTAGCCACATTTGTCATTTTCATCATCAATGTATCATAATGTGTGCTTGGAATCAAAAGTGGACCCTTGCTAACTAGAAATGATGGGAGGTACTCTTTGTTTTGGAACTCAACCAATTATTATCAATAGGAAATTCGAATCATGATGGGGGACTCTTGTTTGTTGGGGTTGAATGAAGTCCTCTGATTGATGGTTCATGGGCAACATTTTGATAATGAATATAGTCATTAATAAAGGTAGAAAACAAAATGTCAAGGTCATTGAATGAAAAATACTCCTTGTAACAATAAGAGGAGTATAATTAGGATGAGGTGATATGAAAGTCTCATTATTTAGGAATTAATCAACTTCACATAAGCATGGAATGCAAAACGAGATGAATGATTGCTTTCGCAGATTGATGTAAGTAGATTTAGAGTTTCAATAGAGTTAAATTTGTTTGATTTCATTAATGTACTAGGTTGTTTAGCCACATTTGTCATTTTCATCATCAATGTATCATAATGTGTGCTTGGAATCAAAAGTGGACCCTTGCTAACTAGAAATGATGGGAGGTACTCTTTGTTTTGGAACTCAACCAATTATTATCAATAGGAAATTCGAATCATGATGGAGGACTCTTGTTTGTTGGGGTTGAATGAAGTCCTTTGATTGATGGTTCATGGGCAACATTTTGATAATGAATATAGTCGTTAATAAAGGTAGAAAACAAAATGTCAAGGTCATTGAATGAAAAATACTCCTTGTAACAATAAGAGGAGCCTAATTAGCATGAGGTGATATGAAAGTCTCATTATTTAGGAATTAATCAACTTCACATAAGCATGAGATGCAAACCAAGATGAATGGATGCTTTCGCAGATGCAAGTAAGTAGTTTTAGAGTTTCAACGGAGTTTAAATTTGTGTCATTTCATCAATATGCTATGCCGTTTAGCCACATTTATCATTCTAATCATCAATGTATCAAAATGCGTGCTTGGAATTAAAAGAGGAGCCTTGCTAACAAGAAATGAAGGGAGGAACTCTTTATTTTGGAACTCAACCAATTATTATCAATAAGAAATGCGAATCAAGATGGAGGACTCTTGTTTGTTGGAATTGAACGAATTCCTCTAATTGATGGTTCATGGGCAACATTTTTGTAATGAATATAGTCGTTAATAAGGGTAGAAAACATAATGTCAAGGTAATATGAAGGAAAAATACTCCTTGTAACAATAAGAGGATCCTAATTAGCATGAAGTCATATGAAAGTCTCATTATTTAGGAATTAATCAACTTCACATTAACAGGAAATGGAAACCGAGATGAATGATTGCTTTCGCAGATTGAAGTAAGTAGATTTAGAGTTTCAATGGAGTCTAAATTTGTGTCGTTTCATCAATATACTAGGTGGTTTAGCCACATTTTCCATTCTCATCATCAATGTATCAAAATGTGTGCTCGCAATTCAAAGAGAAGCACTACAACAAGAAATAATGGGAGGAACTCTTTATTTTGAAACTCAACCAATTATTATCAATAAGAAATGGAAATCATGACGGAGGACTCTTGTTTGTTGGAATTGAACGAATTCCTCTGATTAATGGTTCGTGCGCAATATTTTTATAATGAATATAGTCGTTAATAAAAATAGAAAACATAATGTCAAGGTCATTGCATGAAAAATGCTCCTTGCAACAATAAGAGGAGCCTAATTAGCATGAGTTGATATGAAAGTGTCATTATTTAGGAATTAAACAACTTCACATTAGCACGGAATGCAAACCGAGATGAATGATTGCTTTCGTAGATTGATGTAAGTAGATTTATAGTTTCAATGGAGTTTAAATTTGGGTCATTTCATTAATATACTAGGTTGTTTAGCCATATTTTTCATTCTCATCATGATTTTATCAAAATGTGTTCTTACAATTCAAAGAGGAGCCCTGCTAACATGAAATGATGGGAGGCACTCTTTATTTTTGAACTCAACCAATTATTATCAATAAGAAATGCGAATCATGATAGAGTACTGCTGTTTTTTGGAATTGAATGAATTCCTCTGATTGATGGTTCATGGGCAATATTTTTATAATAAATAAAGATAGAAAACAAAATGTCAAGGTAATTGAATGAAAAATACTCCGTGTAACAATAAGAGGAGCCTAATTAGCATTAGGTGATATAAAAGTCTCATTATTTAGGAATTAAACAACTTCACATAAGCACAAAATGCAAACCGATACGAATGATTGTTTTCGCAGATTGAAGTAAGTAGTTTTAGAGTTTCAACTGTGTTTAAATTTGTGCCATATCATTAATATGCTAGGCTGTTTAGCCACATTTGTCATTCTAATCATCAATGTATCAAAATGTGTGCTTGGAATTAAAAGAAAAGCCCTGCTAACAAGAAATGGGGAGGTACTCTTTATTTTGGAAATCAATGAATTATTATCAATAAGAAATGCGAATCAAGATGGAGGACTCTTGTTTGTTGGAATTAAATCAATTCCTCTGATTGATGGTTCATCGGCAATATTTTTATAATGAATATAGTCGTTAATAAGGGTAGAAAACATAATGCCAAGGTAATTGAATGAAAAATACTCCTTGTAATAATAAGAGGAGTCTAATTAGCATGAGGTTATATGAAGGTCTCATTATTTAGGAATTAATCAACTTGAAATTAGCACGGAATGCAAATCGAGATGAATGATTGCTTTAGCAGATTGAAGTAAGTAAATTTAGAGTTTCAATGGAGTTTAAATTTTTTTGATTTCTTTAATATACTAGGTTGTTTAGCCACATTTGTCATTTTCATCATCAACGTATCGAAATGTATGGTTGGAATCAAAAGAGGCGCCCTGCTAACAAGAAATGGGGAGGTACTCTTTATTTTGGAACTCAAGCAATTATTATCAAAAAGAAATGCGAATCATGATGGAGGACCCTTGTTTGTTGGAATTAAATCAATTCCTCTGATTGATGGTTCATCGACAAGATTTTTATAGTGAATATAGTCATTAATAAGGGTGGAAAACATAATGTCAAGGTAATTGAATGAAAAATACTCCTTGTAACAATAAGAGGAGCCTAATTAGCATAAGGTGATATGAAAGTCTCATTATTTAGGAATTAAACAACTTCACAATAGCACGGAATGCAAACCGAGATGAATGATTGCTTTCGCAGATTGATGTAAGTAGATTTAGAGTTTCAATGGAGTTTAAATTTGTTTGATTTCATTAGTATACTAGGTTGTTTAGACACATTTGTCATTTTCATCATCAATGTATCAAAATGCGTGTTTGGAATTAAAGGAGCAGCCCTACTAACAAGAAATGATGGGAGGAACTCTTTATTTTGCAACTCAACCAATTATTATCTATAAGAAATGCGAATCAAGATGGAGGACTATTGTTTGTTGGAATTGAATGAATTCCTCTGATTGATGGTTCATGGGCAATATTTTTATAATGAATATAGTCATTAATAAAGATAGAAAACATAATGTCAAGGTCATTGAATGAAAAATACTCCTTGTAACAATAAGAGGAGCTAAATTAGCATGAGGTGATATGAAAGTCTCATTATTAAGGAATTAAACAACTTCACATTAGCACGGAATGCAAACGGAGATGAATGATTGCTTTCGTAGATTGATGTAAGTAGAATTAGAGTTTCAATGGAGTTTAAATTTGTTTGATTTCATTAATATACCCGATTGTTTAGCCACATTTGTCATTTTCATCATCAATGTATCAGAATGCGTGTTTGGAATTAAAAGAGCAGCCCTGCTAACAAGAAATGATGGGAGGTACTCTTTATTTTGAAACTCAACCAATTATTATCAATAAGAAATGCGAATCAAGATGGACGACTCTTGTTTGCCGGAATTGAATGAATTCCTCTGATTGATGGTTCGTGGGCAATATTTTTATAATGAATATAGTCGTTAATAAAGGTAGAAAACATAATTTCAAGGTAATTGAATGAAACATACTCCTTGTAACAATAAGAGGGGCCTAATTAGCATAAGGTGATATGAAAGTCTCATTATTTAGGAATTAATCAACTTCAAATTAGAACGAAATGGAAACCAAGAAGAATGATTGCTTTCGCAGATTGAAGTAAGTAAATTTAGAGTTTCAATGGAGTTTAAATTTGTGTCGTTTCATTAATATACTAGGTTGTTTAGCCACATTTTTCATTCTCATCATCAATGTATCAAAATGTGTGCTTGCAATTAAAAAAGGAGCCCTACAGCAAGAAATGATGGGAGGAACTCTTTATTTTGGAGGACTCTTGTTTGTTGGAATTGAATGAATTCATTTGATTGATGGTTCATGGGCAATATTGTTATAATGAATATACTCATTAATAAAGATAGAAAACATAATGTCAAGGTCATTGAATGAAAATTACTCCTTGTAACAATAAGAGGAGCCTAATTAGCATGAGGTGATATGAAAGTCTCATTATTAAGGAATTAAGCAACTTCACATTAGCACGGAATGCAAACGGAGATGAATGATTGCTTTCGCAGATTGATGTAAGTAGATTTAGAGTTTCAATGGAGTTAAATTTGTTTGATTTCATTAATGTACTAGGTTGTTTAGCCACATTTGTCATTTTCATTATCAATGTATCATAATGTGTGCTTGGAATCAAAAGTGAACCCTTGCTAACAAGAAATGATAGGAGGTACTCTTTATTTTGGAATTCAACCAACTATTATCAATGAGAAATGCGAATCAAGATGGAGGACTCTTGTTTGTTGGAGTTGAATGAAGTCCTCTGATTGATGGTTCATGGGCAACATCTTGATAATAAATATAGTCGTTAATAAAGGTAGAAAACAAAATGTCATGGTCATTGAATGAAAAATACTGCTTGTAACAATAAGAGGAGCCTAATTAGCATGAGGTGATATGAAAGTCTGATTATTTAGGAATTAATCAACTTCACATAAGCATGGAATGCAGAACGAGATGAATGATTGCTTTCGCAGATTGATGTAAGTAGATTTAGAGTTTCAATGGAGTTAAATTTGTTTGATTTCATTACTGTACTAGGTTGTTTAGCCACATTTGTCATTTTCACCATCAATGTATCAAAAAGTGCACTTGGATTCAAAAGAGGAGTCCTACAAACAAGAAATGATGGGAGGAACTCTTTATTTTGGAAATCAACGAATTATTATCAATAAGAAATGCGAATCAAGATGGGGGACTCTTGTTTGTTGGAATTGAATGAATTTCTTTGATTGATGGTTCACGGGCAATATTTTTATAATGAATATAGTCGTTAATAAAGATAGAAAACATAAGGTCAAGGTCATTGAATGAAAAATACTCCTTGTAACAACAAGGGGAGCCTAATTAGCATGAGGTGATGTGAAAGTCTCATTATTTAGGAATTAAATAACTTTACATTAGCACGAAATGCAAACCGAGATGAATGATTGCTTTTGCAGATTGAAGTAAGTAGATTTAGAGTTTCAATGGAGTTTAAATTTGTGTCGTTTCATTAATATACTTGGTTGTTTAGCCACATTTTTCATTCTCATCATCAATGTATCAAAATGTGTGCTTGCAATTAAAAGAAGAACCCTGCAACAAGAAATGATGGGAGGAACTCTTTATGTTGGGACTCAACCAATTATTATCAGTAAAAAATGGGAATCATGATGAAGGACTCTTGTTTGTTGGAATTATATGAATTCCTCTGATTGATGGTTCATGGGCAATACTTTTATAATGAATATAGTCGTTAAGAAAGATAGAAAACATAATGTCAAGGTCATTGAATGAAAAATAGTCCCTCTAACAATAAGAGGAGCCTAATTAGCAAGAGGTGATATGAAAGTCTCATTATTTATGAATTAAACAACTTTACATAAGCACGGAATGCAAACCGAGATGAATGATTGCTTTCGTAGATTGATGTAAGTAGATTTAGAGTTTCAATGGAGTTAAATTTGTTTGATTTCATTAATGTACTAGGTTGTTTAGCCACATTTGTCATTTTCATCATCAATGTATCATAATGTGTGCTTGGAATCAAAAGTGGACTCTTGCTAACTAGAAATGATTGGAGGTACTCTTTGTTTTGGAACTCAACCAATTATTATCAATAGGAAATTCGAATCATGATGGAGGACTCTTGTTTGTTGGGGTTGAATGAAGTCCTCTAATTGATGGTTCATGGGCAACATTTTGATAATGAATATAGTCGTTAATAAAGGTAGAAAACAAAATGTCAAGGTCATTGAATGAAAAATACTCCTTGTAACAATAAGAGGAGCCTAATTAGCATAAGGTGATATGAAAGTCTCATTATTTAGGAATTAATCAACTTCACATAAGCATGAGATGCAAAGCAAGATGAATGGATGCTTTCGCAGATGGAAGTAAGTAGATTTAGAGTTTCAATGGAGTTTAAATTTCTTTGATTTCTTTAGTATAATAGGTTGTTTAGCCACATTTGTCATTTTCATGATCAATGTATCAAAATGTGTGCTTGAAATCAAAAGAAGAGTCCTACTAACAAGAAATGATGGGAGGAACTCTTTATTTTCGAAATCAACGAATTATTATCAATAAGAAATGCGAATCAAGATGGGGGACTCTTGTTTGTTGGAATTGAATGAATTTCGTTGATTGATGGTTCACGGGCAATAATTTTATAATGAATATAGTCATTAATAAAGATAGAAAACATAATGTCAAGGTCATTGAATGAAAAATACTCACTCTAACAATAAAAGGAGCCTAATTAGCATGAGGTGATATGAAAGTCCCATTATTTATGAATTAAACAACTTCACATAAGCACGGAATGCAAATCGAGATGAATGATTGCTTTCGCAGATTGATGTAAGTAGATTTAGAGTTTCAATGGAGTTAAATTTGTTTGATTTCATTAATGTACTAGGTTGTTTAGCCACATTTGTCATTTTCATCATCAATGTATCATAATGTGTGCTTGGAATCAAAAGAGGACTCTTGCTAACTAGAAATGATGGGAGGTACTCTTTGTTTTGGAACTCAACCAATTATTATCAATAGGAAATTCGAATCATGATGGAGGACTCTTGTTTGTTGGGGTTGAATGAAGTCCTCTAATTGATGGTTCATGGGCAACATTTTGATAATGAATATAGTCGTTAATAAAGGTAGAAAACAAAATGTCAAGGTCATTGAATGAAAAATACTCCTTGTAACAATAAGAGGAACCTAATTAGCATGAGGTGATATGAAATTCTCATTATTTAGGAATTAAACAACTTCACATAAGCACAACATGCAAACTGAGATGAATGATTGCTTTTGCAAATTGAAGTAATTAGATTTAGAGTTTCAATGGAGTTTAAATTTCTTTGATTTCATTAATATAATAGGTTGTTTAGCCACATTTGTCATTTTCATCATCAATGTATCAAAATGTGTGCTTGGAATCAAAAGAGGAGTCCTACTAACAAGAAATGATGGGAGGAACTCTTTATTTTGGAAATCAACGAATTATTATTAATAAGAAATGCGAATTAAGATGGGGGACTATTGTTTGTTGGAATTGAATGAATTTCTTTGATTGATGGTTCACGGGCAATATTTTTATAATGAATATAGTCGTTAATAAAGATAGAAAACATAATGTCAAGGTCATTGAATGAAAAATACTCCTTGTAACAATAAGAGGAGCCTAATTAGCATGAGGTGATATGAAAGTCTCATTATTTAGGAATTAATCAACTTCACATAAGCATGGAATGTAGAACGAGATGAATGATTGCTTTTGCAGATTAATGTAAGTAGATTTAGAGTTTCAATGGAGTTAAATTTGTTTGATTTCATTAATGTACTTGGTTGTTTAGCCACATTTGCCATTTTCATCATCAATGTATCATAATGTGTGCTTGGAATCAAAAGTGGACCCTTGCTAACAAGAAATGATGGGAGGTACTCTTTATTTTGGAATTCAACCAATTATTATCAATAAAAAATGCGAATCAAGATGGAGGACTCTTGTTTGTTGGAGTTGAATGAAGTCCTCTGAGTGATGGTGCATGGGCAACATTTTGATAATGAATATAGTCGTTAATAAAGGTAGAAAACAAAATGTCAAGGTCATTGAATGAAAAATACTCCTTGTAACAATAAGCGGAGCCTAATTAGCATGAGGTGATATGAAAGTCTCATTATTTAGGAATTAATCAACTTAACATAAGCATGAGATGCAAACCAAGATGAATGATTACTTTCGCAGATGGAAATAAGTAGATTTAGAGTTTCAATGGAGCTTAAATTTGTGTCGTTTCATTACTATACTAGGTTGTTTAGGCACATTTGTCATTCTAATCATTAATGTATGAAAATGTGTGCTTGCAATTAAAAGAGGAACCCCTGCAACAAGAAATGATGTGAGGAACTCATTATTTTGGAACACAACCAATTATTATCAATAAGAAATGGGAATCATGATGGAGGACTCTTGTTTGTTGGAATTGAATGAATTCCTCTGATTGATGGTTCATAGGCAATATTTTTATAATGAATATAGTCGTTAATAAAGATAGAGAACATAATGTCAAGGTCATTGAATGAAAAATACTCCTTGAAATAATAAGAGGAGCCTAATTAGCATGAGGTAATATGAAAGTCTCATTATTTAGGAATTAAACAACTTCAAATTAGCACGGAATGCAAACCGAGATGAATGATTACTTTCGCAGATTGAAGTAAGTAAATTTAGAGTTTCAATGGAGTTTAAATTTGTTTGATTTCTTTAATATACTAGGTTGTTTATCCACATTTGTCATTTTCATCATCAACGTATCGAAATGTATGCTTGGAATCAAAAGAGGCGCCCTGCTAACAAGAAATGGTGAGGTACTCTTTATTTTGGAACTCAATGAATTATTATCAATAAGAAATGCAAATCAAGATAGAGGACTCTTGTTTGTTGGAATTAAATCAATTCCTCTGATTGATGGTTCATCAGCAATTTTTTTATAATGAATATAGTCGTTAATAAGGGTAGAAAACATAATGTCAAGGTAATTGAATGAAAAATACTCCTTGTAACAATAAGAGGAGCCTAATTAGCATGAGGTTATATGAAGGTCTCATTATTTAGGAATTAAACAACTTCACATTAGCATGGAATGCAAACCAAGATGAATGATTGCTTTCGCAGATTGATGTAAGTAGATTTATAGTTTCAATGGAGTTTAAATTTGGGTCATTTCATTAATATACTAGGTTGTTTAGCCATATTTGTCATTCTCATCATGAATTTATCAAAATGTGTTCTTACAATAAAAAGAGGAGCCCTGCTAACAAGAAATGATGGGAGGCACTCTTTATTTTTGAACTCAACCAGTTATTATCAATAAGAAATGCGAATCATGATGGAGGACTGTTGTTTTTTGGAATTGAATGAATTCCTCTGATTGATGGTTCATGGTCAATATTTTTATAATGAATAAAGTCGTTAATAAAGGTAGAAAACATAATGTCAAGCGAATTGAACGAAAAATACTCCTTCTAACAATAAAAGGAGCCTAATTAGCATGAGGTGATGAAAGTCTCATTATTTTGGAATTAATCAACATTACATTAGCACGGAATGCATACCGAGATGAATGATTGCTTTCGCAGATTGAAGTAAGTAGATTTAGAGTTTCAATGGAGTTTAAATTTGTGTCATTTCATTAATATACTAGGTTGTTTAGCCTTATTTGTCATTTTCATCATCAACGTATCGAAATGTATGCTTGGAATCAAAAGAGGCACCCTGCTAACAAGAAATGGGGAGGTACTCTTTATTTTGGAACTCAATGAATTATTATCAATAAGAAATGCGAATCAAGATGGAGGACCCTTGTTTGTTGGAATTAAATCAATTCCTCTAATTGATGGTTCATCGACAATATTTTTATAATGAATATAGTCGTTAATAAGGGTAGAAAACATAATGTCAAGGTAATTGAATGAAAAATACTCCTTGTAACAATAAGAGGAGCCTAATTAGCATGAGGTTATATGAAGGTCTCATTATTTAGGAATTAATCAACTTCACATTAACACGGAATGCAAGTCAAGATGAATGATTGCTTTCGCAGAAAGAAGTAAGTAAATTTAGAGTTTCAATGGAGTTCAAATTTATTTGATTTCTTTAATATACTAGGTTGTTTAGCCACATTTGTCATTTTCATCATCAATGTATCGAAATGTATGCTTGGAATTAAAAGAGGCGCTCTGCTAACAAGAAATGGGGAGGTACTCTTTATTTTGGAACTCAATGAATTATTATCAATAAGAAATGTGAATCAAGATGGAGGACCCTTGTTTGTTGGAATTAAATCAATTCCTCTGATTGATGGTTCATCGACAATATTTTTATAATGAATATAGTCGTTAATAAAGATAAAGAACATAATGTCAAGGTCATTGAATGAAAAATACTGCTTGAAATAATAAGAGGAGCCTAATTAGCATGAGGTAATAAGAAAGTCTCATTATTTAGGAGTTAAACAACTTCAAATTAGAACGGAATGCAAACCGAGATGAATGATTACTTTCGCAAATTGAAGTAAGTAAATTTAGAGTTTCAATGCAGTTTAAATTTGTTTGATTTCTTTAATATACTAGGTTGTTTATCCACATTTGTCATTTTCATCATCAACGTATCGAAATGTATGCTTGGAATCAAAAGAGGCGCCCTGCTAACAAGAAATGGGGAGGTACTCTTTATTTTGGAACTCAACCAATTATTATCAATAAGAAATGCGAATCAAGATGGAGGACCCTTGTTTGTTGGAATTAAATCAATTCCTCTAATTGATGGTTCATCGACAATATTTTTATAATGAATATAGTCGTTAATAAGGGTAGAAAACATAATGTCAAGCTAATTGAATGAAAAATACTCCGTGTAACAATAAGAGGAGCCTAATTAGCATTAGGTGATATGAAAGTCTCATTATTTAGGAATTAAACAACTTCACATAAGCACAAAATCAAACCGATATGAATGATTGTTTTCGCAGATTGAAGTAAGTAGTTTTAGAGTTTCAATTGTGTTTAAATTTGTGTCATTTCATCAATATGCTAGGTTGTTTAGCCACATTTGTCATTCTAATCATCAATGTATCAAAATGCGTGCTTGGAATTAAAAGAGGAGCCCTCCTAACAAGAAATGGGGAGGTACTCTTTATTTTGGAACTCAATGAATTATTATCAATAAGAAATGCGAATCAAGAAGGAGGACTCTTGTTTGTTGGAATTAAAATAATTCCTCTGATTGATGGTTCATCAACAATATTTTTATAATGAATATAGTCGTTAATAAGGGTAGAAAACATAATGCCAAGGTAATTGAATGAAAAATACTCCTTGTAATAATAAGAGGAGCCTAATTAGCATGAGGTTATATGAAGGTCTCATTATTTAGGAATTACTCAACTTTACATTAGCACGAAATGCAAATCGAGATGAATGATTGCTTTCGCAGATTGAAGTAAGTAAATTTAGAGTTTCAATGGAGTTTAAATTTGTTTGATTTCTTTAATATACTAGGTTGTTTAGCCACATTTGTCATTTTCATCATCAATGTATCAAAATGTATGCTTGGAATCAAAAGAGGCGCCCTGCTAACAAGAAATCGGGAGGTACTCTTTATTTTGGAACTCAACGAATTATTATCAATAAGAAATGCGAATCAAGATGGAGGACTCTTGTTTGTTGGAATTAAATCAATTGCTCTAATTGATGGTTCATGGACAATATTTTTATAATGAATATAATCATTAATAAAGGTAGAAAACATAATGTCAAGCTAATTGAATGAAAAATACTCCTTATAACAATAAGAGGAGCCTAATTAGCATGAGGTGGTATGAAAGTTTCATTATTTAGGAATTAATCAACATTACATTAGCACGGAATGCAAAACGAGATGAGTGATTACTTTTGCAGATTGATGTAAGTAGATTTAGAATTTCAATGGAGTTTAAATATGTTTGATTTCATTTATATACTAGGTTGTTTAGACACATTTGTCATTTTCATCATCAATGTATCAAAATGCATGTTTGGAATTAAAAGTGCAGCCCTGCTAACAAGAAATGATGGGAGGAACTCTTTATTTTGCAACTCAACCAATTATTATCTATAGGAAGTGCGAATCAAGATGGAGGACTATTGTTTGTTGGAATTGAATGAATTCCTGTGATTGATGGTTCATGGGCAATATTTTTATAATGAATATAGTCGTTAATAAAGATAGAAAACATAATGTCAAGGTCATTGAATGAAAAATACTCCTTGTAACAATAAGAGGAGCTAAATTAGCATGAGGTGATATGAAAGTCTCATTATTTAGGAATTAATCAACTTCAAATTAGAACGAAATGGAAATCGCGATAAATGATTGCTTTTGCAGATTGAAGTAAGTAGTTTTAGAGTTTGAACGGAGTTTAAACTTGTGTCATTTCATTAATATGCTAGGCTGTTTAGCCACATATGCTAGGCTGTTCTTGGAATTAAAAGAGGAGCCTTGCTAACAAGAAATGAAGGGAGGTGCTCTTTATTTTGGAACTCAACCAATTGTTATCAATAAGAAATGCGAATCAAGATGGAGGACTCTTGTTTGTAGGAACTGAATGAATTCCTCCGATTGATGGTTCATGGGCAATATTTTTATAATGAATATAGTCGTTAATAAGGGTGGAAAACATAATGTCAAGGTAATTGAATGAAAGGTACTCCTTGTAGCAATAAGAGGAGCCTAATTAGCATGAGGTGATATGAAAGTCTCATTATTTAGGAATTAATCAACTTCACATTAGAACGAAATGGAAACCGAGATGAATGATTGCTTTCGCAGATTGATGTAAGTAGATTTAGAGTTTCAATGGAGTTTAAATTTGCTTGATTTCATTAATATACTAGGTTGTTTCAACACATTTGTCATTTTCATCATCAATGTATCAAAATGCATGCTTGGAATCCAAAGAGCAGCCCTGCTAACAAGAAATGATGGGAGGTACTCTTTATTTTGGAACTCAACCAATTATTATCAATAAGAAATGTGAATCAAGATGGAGGACTCTTGTTTGTTGCAATTGAATGAATTCCTCTTATTGATGGTTCATGGACAATAAGATGAGCATAATTAGCATGAGGTGATATGAAAGTCTTATTATTAAGGAATTAAACAACTTCACATTAGCACGGAATGCAAACCGAGATGAATGATTGCTTTCGCAGATTGATGTAAGTAGAATTAGAGTTTCAATGGAGTTTAAATTTACTTGATTTCATTAATATACTAGGTTGTTTAGACACATTTGTCATTTTCATCATCAATGTATCAAAATGCGTGCTTCGAATCCAAAGAGCGGCCCTGCTAACAAGAAATGGGGAGGTACTCTTTATTTTGGAACTCAATGAATTATTATCAATAAGAAATGCGAATCAAGATGGAGGACTCTTGTTTGTTGGAATTAAATCAATTCCTCTGATTGATGGTTCATGGGCAATATTTTTATAATGAATATAGTCGTTAATAGGGGTAGAAAACATAATGTCAATATAATCGAATGAAAAATACTCCTTGTAACAATAAGAGGAGCCTAACTAGCATAAGGTGATATGAAAGTCTCATTATTTAGGAATTAATCAACTTCATATTAGCACGGAATGCAAATCGAGATAAATGATTGCTTTCGCAGATTGAAGTAAATAAATTTAGAGTTTCAATGGAGTTTAAATTCGTTTGATTTCTTTAATATACTTGGTTGTTTAGCCACATTTGTCATTCTCATCATCAATGTATCAAAATGTGTGCTCGCGATTCAAAGAGGAGCCCTAGAACAAGAAATGATGGGAGGAACTCTTTATTTTGAAACTCAACTAATTATTATCAATAAGAAATGGGAATCATGATGGAGGACTCTTGTTTGTTGGAATTGAATGAATTCCACTGATTGATGGTTCATGGGCAATATTTTTATAATGAATATAGTCGTTAATAAAAATAGAAAACATAATGTCAAGGTCATTGCATGAAAAATACTCCTTGTAACAATAAGAGGAGCCTAATTAGCATGAGTTGATATGAAAGTCTCGTTATTTCAGAATTAAACAACTTCACATTAGCACAGAATGCAAACTGAGATGAATGATGGCTTTCGCAGATTGATGTAAGTAGACTTATAGTTTCAATGCAGTTTAAATTTGGGTCATGTCATTAATATAAAAGGTTGTTTAGCCATATTTCTCATTCTCATCATGAATTTATCAAAATGTGTCCTTGCAATTAAAAGAGGAGCCCTGCTAACAAGAAATGATGGGAGGAACTCTTTATTTTTGAACTCAACCAATTATTATCAATAAGAAATGCGAATCATGATGGAGGACTGTTGTTTTTTGGAATTGAATGAATTCCTCTAATTGATGGTTCATGGGAAATATTTTTATAATGAATATAGTCGTTAATAAAGGTAGAAAACATAATGTCAAGCTAATTGAATGAAAAATACTCCTTGTAACAATAAGAGGAACCTAATTAGCATGAGGTGATATGAAAGTCTCATTATTTAGGAATTAATCAACATTACAGTAGCACGAAATGGAAATCGAGATGAATGATTGCTTTCGCAAATTGACGTAAGTAGTTTTAGAGTTTCAAAGGAGTTTTAATTTCTGTCATTTCATTAATATGCTAGGCTGTTTAGCCACATTTGTCATTCTAATCATCAATCTATCAAAATGCGTCCTTGGAATTAAAAGAGGAGCCCTGCTAACAAGATATGAAGGGAGGTACTCTTTATTTTGGAACTCAACCAATTATTTATCAATGAGAAATGCGAATCAAGATGGAGGACTCTTGTTTGTTGGAATTGAATGAATTCCTCTGATTGATGGTTCATGGGCAATATTGTTATAATGAATATAGTCGTTAATAAAGGTAGAAACATAATGTCAAGCTAATTGAACGAAAAATGATCCTGGTAACAATGAGAGGGGCCTAATTAGCATGAGGTGATACGAAAGTCTCATTATTTAGGAATTAATCAACTTCAAATTAGAACGAAATGGAAAATGAGATCAATGATTGCTTTCGCAGATTGAGGTAAGTAGTTTTAAAGTTTGAACGGAGTCTAAATTTGTGTGATTTCATTAATATGCTAGGCTATTTAGCCACATTTGTCATTCTAATCATCAATGTATCAAAATGCGTGCTCAAAATTAAAAGAGGAGCCCTGCTAACAAGATATGAATGGAGGTACTCTTTATTTTGGAACTCAACCAATTATTATCAATGAGAAATGCGAATCAAGATAGAGGACTCTTGTTTGTTGGAATTGAATGAATTCCACTGATTGATGGTTCATGGGCAATATTTTTATAATGAATATAGTCGTTAATAAAAATAGAAAACATAATGTCAAGGTCATTGAATGAAAAGTACTCCTTGTAGCAATAAGACGGGCCTATTTAGCATGAGGTGATATCAAAGTCTCATTACTTAGGAATTAAACAACTTCACATTACCACAGAATGCAAAACGAGATGAGTGATTACTTTCGCAGATTGATGTAAGTAGATTTAGAATTTCAATGGAGTTTAAATTTGTTTGATTTCATTAATATACTAGGTTGTTTAGACACATTTGTCATTTTCATCATCAATGTATCAAAATGCGTGTTTGGAATTAAAAGAGCAGCCCTGCTAACAAGAAATGATGGGAGGTACTCTTTATTTTGGAAGTCAACCAATTATTATCAATAAAAAATGTGAATCAAGATGGAAGACTCTTGTTTGTTGGAATTGAATGAATTCCTCTGATTGATGGTTCATGGGCAATATTGTTATAATGAATATAGTCGTTAATAAAGGTAGAAACATAATGTCAAGCTAATTGAATGAAAAATACTCCTTGTAACAATGAGAGGGGCCTAATTAGCATGAGGTGATACGAAAGTCTCATTATTTATGAATTAATCAACTTCAAATTAGAACGAAATGGAAACCGAGATGAATGTTTCCTTTCGCAGATTGAAGTAAGTAGTTTTAGAGTTTCAATAGAGTTTAAATTTGTGTCATTTCATTAATATGCTAGGCTATTTAGCCACATTCGTCATTCTAATCATCAATGTATCAAAATGCGTGCTCGAAATTAAAAGAAGAGCCTTGCTAACAAGATATGAATGGAGGTACTCTTTATTTTGGAACTCAACCAATTATTATCAATGAGAAATGCGAATCAAGATGGAGGACTCTTGTTTGTTGGAATTGAATGAATTCCTCTGATTGATGGTTCATGGGCAATATTGTTATAATGAATATTGTCGTTAATAAAGGTAGAAACATAATGTCAAACTAATTGAATGAAAAATACTCCTTGTAACAATGAGAGGGGCCTAATTAGCATGAGGTGATACGAAAGTCTCATTATTTAGGAATTAATCAACTTCAAATTAGAATGAAATGGAAATTGAGATGAATGATTGCTTTCACAGATTGAAGTAAGTAGTTTTAAAGTTTCAACGGACTTTAAATTTGTGTGATTTCATTAATATGCTAGGCTATTTAGCCACATTTGTCATTCTAATCATCAATGTATCAAAATGCGTGCTCGAAATTAAAAGAGGAGCCCTGCTAACAAGATATGAATGGAGGTACTCTTTATTTTCGAAGTCAACCAACTATTATCAATGAGAAAAGCGAATCAAGATGGAGGACTCTTGTTTGATGGAATTGAATGAATTCCTCTGATTGATGGTTCATGGGCAATATTGTTATAATGAATATAGTCGTTAATAAAGGTAGAAACATAATGTCAAACTAATTGAATGAAAAATACTCCTTGTAACAATGAGAGGGGCCTAATTAGCATGAGGTGATACGAATGTCTCATTATTTATGAATTAATCAACTTCAAATTAGAACGAAATGGAAACCGAGATGAATGATTGCTTTCGCAGATTGAAGTAAGTAGTTTTAAAGTTTCAACGGACTTTAAATTTGTGTGATTTCATTAATATGCTAGGCTATTTAGCCACATTTGTCATTCTAATCATCAATGTATCAAAATGCGTGCTCGAAATTAAAAGAGGAGCCCTGCTAACAAGATATGAATGGAGGTACTCTTTATTTTGGAACTCAACCAACTATTATCAATGAGAAAAGCGAATCAAGATGGAGGACTCTTGTTTGATGGAATTGAATGAATTCCTTTGATTGATGGTTCATGGGCAATATTGTTATAATGAATATAGTCGTTAATAAAGGTAGAAACATAATGTCAAACTAATTGAATGAAAAATACTCCTTGTAACAATGAGAGGGGCCTAATTAGCATGAGGTGATACGAAAGTCTCATTATTTATGAATTAATCAACTTCAAATTAGAACGAAATGGAAACCGAGATGAATGTTTCCTTTCGCAGATTGAAGTAAGTAGTTTTAGAGTTTCAACAGAGTTTAAATTTGTGTCATTTCATTAATATGCTAGGCTATTTAGCCACATTTGTCATTCTAATCATCAATGTATCAAAATGCATGCTCGAAATTAAAAGAAGAGCCTTGCTAACAAGATATGAATGGAGGTACTCTTTATTTTGGAACTCAACCAATTATTATCAATGAGAAATGTGAATCAAGATGGAGGACTCTTGTTTGTTGGAATTGAATGAATTCCTCTGATTGATGGTTCATGGGCAATATTGTTATAATGAATATTGTCGTTAATAAAGGTAGAAACATAATGTCAAAATAATTGAATGAAAAATACTCCTTGTAACAATGAGAGGGGCCTAATTAGCATGAGGTGATACGAAAGTCTCATTATTTAGGAATTAATCAACTTCAAATTAGAATGAAATGGAAACTGAGATGAATGATTGCTTTCGCAGATTGAAGTAAGTAGTTTTAAAGTTTCAATGGAGTTTAAATTTGTGTGATTTCATTAATATGCTAGGCTATTTAGCCACATTTGTCATTCTAATCATCAATGTATTAAAATGCGTGCTCGAAATTAAAAGAGGAGCCCTGCTAACAAGATATGAATGGAGGTACTCTTTAATTTGGAACTCAACCAACTATTATCAATGAGAAATGCGAATCAAGATGGAGGACTCTTGTTTGATGGAATTGAATGAATTGCTCTGATTGATGGTTCATGGGCAATATTTTTATAATAAATATAGTCGTTAATAAAAATAGAAAACATAATGTCAAGGTCATTGAATGAAAAGTACTCCTTGTAACAATAAGACGAGCCTATTTAGCATGAGGTGATATCAAAGTCTCATTACTTAGGAATTAAACAACTTCACATTACCACGGAATGCAAAACGAGATGAGTGATTACTTTCGCAGATTGATGTAAGTAGATTTAGAATTTCAATGGAGTTTAAATTTGTTTGATTTCATTAATATACTAGGTTGTTTAGCCACATTTGTCATTTTCATCATCAATGTATCAAAATGCGTGTTTGGAATTAAAAGAGCAGCCCTGTTAACAAGAAATGATGGGAGGTACTCTTTATTTTGGAAGTCAACCAATTATTATCAATAAAAAATGCGAATCAAGATGGAAGACTCTTGTTTGTTGGAATTGAATGAATTCCTCTGATTGATGGTTCATGGGCAATATTGTTATAATGAATATAGTCGTTAATAAAGGTAGAAACATAATGCCAAGCTAATTGAATGAAAAATACTCCTTGTAACAATGAGAGGAGCCTAATTAGCATGAGATGATACGAAAATCTCATCATTTAGGAATTAATCAACTTCAAATTAGAACGAAATGGAATCCGAGATGAATGTTTCCTTTCGCAGATTGAAGTAAGTAGTTTTAGAGTTTCAACGGAGTTTAAATTTGTGTCATTTCATTGATATGCTAGGCTATTTAGCCACATTTCTCATTCTAATCATCAATGTATCAAAAAGCGTGCTCGAAATTAAAAGAGGAGCCCTGCTAACAAGATATGAATGGAGCTACTCTTTATTTTGGAACTCAACCAATTATTATCAATGAGAAATGTGAATCAAGATGGAGGACTCTTGTTTGTTGGAGTTGAATGAATTCCTCTGATTGATGGTTCATGGGCAATATTTTTATAATGAATATAGTCGTTAATAAAAATAGAAAACATAATGTTAGGGTCATTGAATGAAAAGTACTCCTTGTAACAATAAGACGGGCCTATTTAGCATGAGGTGATATGAAAGTCTCATTACTTAGGAATTAAACAACTTCAGATTAGCACGAAATGCAAAACGAGATGAGTGATTACTTTCACTGATTGATGTAAGTAGATTTAGAATTTCAATGGAGTTTAAATTTGTTTGATTTCATTAATATACTAGGTTGTTTAGACACATTTGTCATTTTCATCATCAATGTATCAAAATGCGTCCTTGGAATTAAAAGAGGTGCCGTACTAACAAGAAATGATGGAAGGCATTCTTTATTTTGCAACTTAACCAATTATTATCAATAAGAAATGCGAATCATGATGGAGGACTATTGTTTGTTGCAATTGAATGAATTCCTTTGATTGATGGTTCATGGGCAATATTTTTGTAATGAATATAGTCGTTAATAAAGATAGAAAACATAATGTCAAGGTCATTGAATGAAAAATGCTCCTTGTAACAATAAGAAGGGTCTAATTAGCATGAGGAGATATGAAAGTCTCCTTATTTAGGAATTAATCAACTTCACATTAGCACGAAATGGAAACCGAGATGAAAGATTGGTTTCACAGATTGAAGTAAGTAGTTTTACAGTTTCAACGGAGTTTAAATTTGTGTCATTTCATTAATATGCTATGCCATTTAGCCACATTTGTCATTCTAATCATCAATGTATCAAAATGCGTGCTTGGAATTAAAAGAGGAGCCCTTCTAACAAGAAATGAAGGGAGGTACTCTTTATTTGGGAACTCAACCAGTTATTATCAATAAGAAATGCGAATAGAGATGGAGGACTATTGTTTGTTGGAATTTAATGAATTCCTTTTATTGATGGTTCATGGGCAATATTTTTGTAATGAATATAGTCGTTAATAAAGGTAGAAAACATAATGTCAAGGTCATTGAATGAAAAATGCTCCTTGTAACAATAAGAAGGGCCTAATTAGCATGAGGAGATATGAATGTCTCATTATTTAGGAATTAATCAACTTCACATTAGCACGAAATGGAAACCGAGATGAAAGATTGGTTTCACAGATTGAAGTAAGTAGTTTTAGAGTTTCAACGGAGTTTAAATTTGTGTCATTTCATTAATATGCTATGCCGTTTAGCCACATTTGTCATTCTAATCATCAATGTATCAAAATGCGTGCTTGGAATTAAAAGAGGATCCCTTCTAACAAGAAATGAAGGGAGGTACTCTTTATTTTGGAACTCAACCAATTATTATCAATAAAAAATGCGAATCAACATGGGGGACTTTTGTTTGTTGGAATTGAATGAATTGCTCTGATTGATGGTTCATGGGCAATATTTTTATAATGAATATAGTCGTTAATAAAAATAGAAAACATAATGTCAAGGTCATTGAATGAAAAATACTACTTGTAACAATAAGAGGAGCCTAATTTGCATCAGCCTTATTTAGGAATTAAACAACTTCACATTAGCATGGAATGCAAACCGAGATGAATGATTGCTTTCGCAGATTGATGTATGTAGATTTAGAGTTTCAATTTAGTTTAAATTTGTTTGATTTCATTAATATACTAGGTTGTTTAGACACATTTGTCATTTTCATCATCAGTGTATCAAAATGCGTGCTTGGATTTAAACGAGCAGCCCTGCTAACAAGAAATGATGATAGGTACTCTTTATTTTGCAACTCAACCAATTATTATCAATAAGAAATGCGAATCAAGATGGAGGATTATTGTTTGTTGCAATTGAATGAATGCCTCTGATTGATGGTTCATGGGCAATATTTTTATAATGAATATAGTCGTTAATAAAGATAGAAAACATAATGTCCAGTCATTGAATGAAAAATACTCCTTTTAACAATAAGAGGAGCCTAATTAGCATGAGGTGATATCAAAGTCTCATTATTTAGATATTAAACAACATCACATTAGCACAGAAAGCAAATCGAGATCAATGATTGCTTTCGCAGATTGATGTAAGTGGATTTAGAATTTCAATGAAGTTTAAATTTGCTTGATTTCTTTAATATACTAGGTTGTTTAGACACATTTGTCATTTTCATCATCAATGTATCAAAATGCGTGCTTGGAATCCAAAGAGCAGCCCCACTAACAAGAAATGATGGGAGGTACTCTTTATTTTGCAACTCAACCAATTATTATCTATAAGAAATGTGAATCAAGATGGAGGACTATTGTTTGTTGGAATTGAATGAATTCCTCTGATTGATGGTTCATGGGCAATATTTTTATAATGAATATAGTCGTTAATAACGATAGAAAACATAATGTCAAGTCATTGAATTAAAAATACTCCTTGTAACAATAAGAGAAGCCTGATTAGCATGACGTGATATGAAAGTCTCATTATTTAGATATTAAACAACATCACATTAGCACAGAATGCAAATCGAGATCAATGATTGCTTTCGCAGATTAATGTAAGTAGATTTAGAATTTCAATGAAGTTTAAATTTGCTTGATTTCATTAATATACTAGGTTGTTTAGACACATTTGTCAATTTCATCATCAATGTATCAAAATGCGTGCTTGGAATTAAAAGAGCAGCCCTGCTAACAAGAAATGATGGGAGGTACTCTTTATTTGGGAACTCAACAAATTATTATCAATAAGAAATGCGAATAGAGATGGAGGACTATTGTTTGCTGGAATTGAATGAATTCCTCTGATTGATGGTTCATGGGCAATATTTTTGTAATGAATATAGTCGTTAATAAAGGTAGAAAACATAATGTCAAGGTCATTGAATGAAAAATACTCCTTGTAACAATAAGAAAGGCCTTATTAGCATGAGGTGATATGAAATTCTCATTATTTAGGAATTAAACAACTTCACATTAGCACAGAATGCAAACCGAGATGAATGATTGCTTTCGTAGATTGATGTAAGTAGATTTATAGTTTTAATGGAGTTTAAATTTTTTTGATTTCATTAATATACTAGGTTGTTTAGACACATTTGTCATTTTCATCATGAATGTACCAAAATGCATGCTTGGAATCCAAAGAGGAGCCCTGCTAACAAGAAATGATGGGAGGTACTCTTTATTTTGCAACTCAACCAATTATTATCTATAAGAAAAGTGAATCAAGATGGAGGACTATTGTTTGTTGGAATTGAATGAATTCCTCTAATTGATGGTTCATGGGCAATATTTTTATAATGAATATAGTCGATAATAAAGATAGAAATTATAATGCCAAGTCATTGAATGAAAAATACTCCTTTTAACAATAAGAGGAGCCTAAATAGCATGAGGTGATATGAAAGTCTCATTATTTAGGAATTAAACAACTTCACATTAGCACGGAATGCAAATCGAGATGAATGATTGCTTTCTTAGATTGATGTAAGTAGATTTAGAGTTTCAATAGAGTTTAAATTTGTTTGATTTCATTAACATACTAGGTTGTTTAGCCACATTTGTGAATTTCATCATCAATGTATCAAAATGCGTGCTTAGAATTAAAAGAGCAGCCCCGCTAACAAGAAATGATGGGAGGTACTCTTTATTTGGGAACTCAACAAATTATTATCAATAAGAAATGCGAATAGAGATGGAGGACTATTGTTTGCTGGAATTGAATGAATTCCTCTGATTGATGGTTCATGGGCAATATTTTTGTAATGAACATAGTCGTTAATAAAGGTAGAAAACATAATGTCAAGGTCATTGAATGAAAAATACTCCTTGTAACAATAAGAAAGGCCTAATTAGCATGAGGTGATATGAAATTCTCATTATTTAGGAATTAAACAACTTCACATTAGCACAGAATGCAAACCGAGATGAATGATTGCTTTAGCAGATTGATGTAAGTAGATTTAGAGTTTCAATGGAGTTTAAATTTGCTTGATTTCATTAATATACTAGGTTGTTTAGTCACATTTGTCATTTTCATCATGAATGTACCAAAATGTGTGCTTGGAATCCAAAGAGGAGCCCTGCTAACAAGAAATGATGGGAGGTACTCTTTATTTTGCAACTCAACCAATTATTATCTATAAGAAAAGCGAATCAAGATGGAGGACTATTGTTTGTTGGAATTGAATGAATTCCTCTAATTGATGGATCAACGACAATATTTTTATGAAGAATATAGTCATTAATAAAGATAGAAAACATAATGTCAAGTCATTGAATGAAAAATACGCCTGGTAACAATAAGAGAAGCCTGATTAACATGACGTGATATGAAAGTCTCATTATTTAGATATTAAACAACATCACATTTGCACAGAATGCAAATCGAGATCAATGATTGCTTTCGCAGATTGATGTAAGTAAATTTAGAATTTCAAAGAAGTTTAAATTTGCTTGATTTCATTAATATACTAGGTTGTTTAGACACATTTGTCATTTTCATCATCAATGTATCAAAATGCGTGCTTGGAATCCAAAGAGCAACCCTGCTAACAAGAAATGATGGGAGGTACTCTTTATTTTGCAACTCAACCGATTATTATCAATAAGAAATGCAAATCAAGATGGAGGACTATTGTTTGTTGGAATTGAATGAATTCCTCTGATTGATGGTTCATGGGCAATATTTTTATAATGAATATAATCGATAATAAAGATAGAAATCATAATGCCAAGTCATTGAATGAAAAATACTCCTTTTAACAATAAGAGGAGACTAATTAGCATGAGGTGATATGAAAGTCTCATTATTTAGGAATTAAACAACTTCACATTAGCACGGAATGCAAATCAAGATGAATGATTGCTTTCGCAGATTGATGTAAGTAGATTTAGAAATTCAATGGAGTTTAAATTTGTTTGATTTCATTAACATATTAGGTTGTTTAGCCACATTTGTCAATTTCAACATCAATATATCAAAATGCGTGCTTGGAATCCAAAGAGCAGCCCTGCTAACAAGAAATGATGGGAGGTACTCTTTATTTTGCAACTCAACCAATTATTATCTATCAGAAATGTGATTCAAGATGGAGGACTATTGTTTGTTGGAATTGAATGAATTCCTCTTATTGATGGTTCATGGGCAATATTTTTATTGTGAATATAGTCGTTAATAAAGGTAGAAAACATAATGTCAAGGTCATTGAATGAAAAATACTCCTTGTAACAATAAGAGGAGCCTAATGAGCATGAGGTGATATGAAAGTCTCATTATTTAGGAATTAATCAACTTCACATTAGCACGAAATGGAAAATGACATGAATGATTGCTTTCGCAGATTGATGTATGTAGATTTAGAGTTTCAATAGAGTTTAAATTTGTTTGATTTCATTAAAATACTAGGTTCTTTAGCCACATTTGTCAATTTCATCATCAATGTATCAAAATGCGTGCTTTGAATGAAAAGAACAGCCTTGCTAACAAGAAATGATGGGAGGTACTCTTTATTTGGGAACTTAGCCAATTATTATCAATAAGAAATGCCAATCAAGATGGAGGACTATTGTTTGTTGGAATTGAATGAATTCCTCTGATTGATGGTTCATGGGCAATATTTTTATAATGAATATAGTCGATAATAAAGATAGAAATCATAATGCCAAGTCATCGAATGAAAAATACTCCTTTTAACAATAAGAGGAGCCTAATTAGCATGAGGTGATATGAAAGTCTCATTATTTAGGAATTAAACAACTTCACATTAGCACGGAATGCAAATCGAGATGAATGATTGCTTTCGCAGATTGATGTAAGTAGATTTAGAGATTCAATGGAGTTTAAATTTGTTTGATTTCATTAACATACTAGGATGTTTAGCCACATTTGTCAATTTCATCATCAATGTATCAAAATGCGTGATTGGAATCCAAAGAGCAGTCCTGCTAACAAGAAATAATGGGAGGTACTCTTTATTTTGCAACTCAACCAATTATTATCTATAAGAAATGCGAATCAAGATGGAGGACTATTGTTTGTTGGAATTCAATGAATTCCTCTGATTGATGGTTCATGTGCAATATTTTTATAATGAATATAGTCGTTAATAAAGATAGAAAACATAATGTCAAGGTCATTGAATGAAAAATACTCCTTGTAACAACAAGAGGAGCCTAATTAGCATGAGGTGATATGAAAGTCTCATTATTTAGGAATTAATCAACACTACATTAGCACGAAATGGAAACCGAGATCAATGATTGCTTTCGCAGATTGAAGTAAGTAGTTTAAGAGTTTCAACGGCGTTTAAATTTGTGTCATTTCATTAATATGCTATGCCGTTTAGCCACATTTGTCATTCTAATCGTCAATGTATCAAAATGCGTGCTTGGAATTAAAAGAGGAGCCCTGCTAACAAGAAATGAAGGGAGGTACTCTTTATTTCGGAACTCAACCAATTATTATCAATAAGAAATACGAATCAAGATGAGGGACTCTTGTTTGTTGGAATTGAATGAATTCCTCTTATTGATGGTTCATGGGCAATATTTTTATAATGAATATAGTCATTAATAAAAATTGAAAACATAATGTCAAGGTCATTGAATGAAAAATACTCCTTGTAACAATAAGACGGGCCTATTTAGCATCAGGTGATATGAAAGTCTAATTATTTAGGAATTAAACAACTTGACATTAGCATGGAGTACAAACCGAGATGAATGATTACTTTCGCAGATTGATGTATGTAGATTTAGTGTTTCAATGGAGTTTAAATTTGTTTGATTTCATTAATATACTAGGTTGTTTAGACACATTTGTCATTTTCATCATCAATGTATCAAAATGCGTGCTTGGATTTAAAAGAGCAGCCCTGCTAACAAGAAATGATCGGAGGTACTCTTTATTTTGCAACTTAACCAATTATTATCAATAAGAAATGCCAATCAAGTTGGAGGACTATTGCTGGTTGCAATTGAAGAATTCCTCTGATTGATGGTTCATGGGCAATATTTTTATAATGAATATAGTCGATAATAAAGATAGAAATCATAATGCCAAGTCATTGAATGAAAAATACTCCTTGTAACAATAACAGGAGCCTAATTAGCATGAGGTGATATGAAAGTCTCATTATTTAGGAATTAAACAACTTCACATTAGCACGGAATGCAAACTGACATGAATGATTGCTTTTGTAGATTGATGTAAGTAGATTTATAGTTTCAATGGAGTTTAAATTTGCTTGATTTCATTAATATACTAGGTTGTTTAGACACATTTGTCATTTTCATCATGAATGTACCAAAATGCGTGCTTGGAATCCAAAGAGGAGCCCTGCTAACAAGAAATGATGGGAGGTACTCTTTATTTTGCAACTCAACCAATTATTATCTATAAGAAAAGCGAATCAAGATAGAGGACTATTGTTTGTTGGAATTGAATGAATTCCTCTAATTGATGGATCAAGGGCAATATTTTTATAATGAATATAGTCGTTAATAAAGATAGAAAACATAATGTCAAGCCATTGAATGAAAAATACTCCTTTTAACAATAAGAGGAGCCTAATTAGCATGAGGTGATATGAAAGTCTCATTATTTAGATATTAAACAACTTCACACTAGCACGGAATGCAAATCGAGATCAATGATTGCTTTAGCAGATTGATGTAAGTAGATTTAGAGTTTCAATGGAGTTTAAATTTGCTTGATTTCATTAATATACTAGGTTGTTTGGACACATTTGTCATTTTCATCATGAATGTACCAAAATGCGTGCTTGGAATCCAAAGAGGAGCCCTGCTAACAAGAAATGATGGGAGGTACTCTTTATTTTACAACTCAACCAATTATTATCTATAAGAAAAGCGAATCAATAAGGAGGACTATTGTTTGTTGGAATTGAATGAATTCCTCTAATTGATGGATCAAGGGCAATATTTTTATGAAGAATATAGTCATTAATAAAGATACAAAACATAATGTCAAGCCATTGAATGAAAAATACTCCTTTTAACAATAAGAGGAGCCTAATTAGCATGAGGTGATATGAAAGTCTCATTATTTAGATATTAAACAACTTCACATTAGCACGGAATGCAAATCGAGATCAATGATTACTTTCGCAAATTGATGTAAGTAGATTTCGAATTTCAATAGAGTTTAAATTTGCTTAATTTCATTAATATACTAGGTTTGTTAGACACATTTGTCATTTTCATCATGAATGTACCAAAATGCATGCTTGGAATCCAAAGAGGAGCCCTGCTAACAAGAAATGATGGGAGGTACTCTTTATTTTGCAACTCAACCAATTATTATCTATAAGAAATGCGAATCAAGATGGAGGACTATTGTTTGTTGGAATTGAATGAATTCCTCTAATTGATGGATCAAGGGCAATATTTTTATAAAGAATATAGTCATTAATAAAGATAGAAAACATAATGTCAAGCCATTGAATGAAAAATACTCCTTTTAACAATAAGGGGAGCCTAATTAGCATGAGGTGATATGAAATTCTCATTATTTAGATATTAAACAACTTCACATTAGCAGGGAATGCAAATCGAAATGAATTATTGCTTTCGTAGATTGATGTATGTAGATTTAGAGTTTCAATAGAGTTTAAATTTGTTTGATTTCATTAAAATACTAGGTTCTTTAGCCACATTTGTCAATTTCATCATCAATGTATCAAAATGCATCCTTGGAATTAAAAGAACAGCCTTGCTAACAAAGAATGATGGGAGGTAGTCTTTATTTGGGAACTTAGCCAATTATTATCAATAAGAAATGCCAATCAAGATGGAGGACTATTGTTTGTTGGAATGGAATTAATTCCTCTGATTGATGGTTCATGGGCAATATTTTTATAATGAATATAGTCGTTAATAAAGATAGAAATCATAATCCCAAGTCATTGAATGAAAAATACTCCTTTTAACAATAAGAGGAGCCTAATTAGCATGAGGTGATATGAAAGTCTCATTATTTAGGAATTAAACAACTTCACATTAGCACGGAATGCAAATCGAGATGAATGATTGCTTTCTTAGATTGATGTAAGTAGATTTAGAGATTCAATGGAGTTTAAATTTGTTTGATTTCATTAACATACTAGCTTGTTTAGCCACATTTGTCAATTTCATCATCAATGTATCAAAATGCGTGCTTGGAAATAAAAGAGCAGCCCTGCTAACAAGAAATGATGGGAGGTACTCTTTATTTTGCAACTCAACCAATTATTATCTATAAGGAAAGCCAATCAAGATGGAGGACTATTGTTTGTTGGAATTGAATGAATTCCTCTAATTGATGGATCAAGGGCAATATTTTTATAATGAATATAGTCGTTAATAAAGATACAAAACATAATGTCAAGCCATTGAATGAAAAATACTCCTTTTAACAATAAGAGGAGCCTAATTAGCATGAGGTGATATGAAAGTCTTATTATTTAGATATTAAACAACTTCACATTAGCACGGAATGCAAATCGAAATGAATGATTGTTTTGATGATTTATGTAAGTAGATTTATAGTTTCAATGGAGTTTAAATTTGTTTGATTTCATTAATATACTAGGTTGTTTAGCCACATTTGTCATTTTCATCATCAATGTATCAAAATGCGTGCATGGATTTAAAAGAGCAGCCCTGCTAACAAGAAATTATCGGAGGTACTCTTTATTTTGCAACTTAACCAATTATTATCAATACGAAATGCGAATCAAGTTGGAGGACTATTGTTTGTTGCAATTGAATGAATTCATCTGATTGATGGTTCATGAGCAATATTTTTATAATGAATATAGTCATTAATAAAGATAAAAAACATAACGTCAAGGTCATTGAATGAAAAATACTCCTTGTAACAATAAGAGGAGCCTAATTAGCATGAGGTGATATGAAAGTCTCATTATTTAGGAATTAAACAACTTCACATTAGCACGGAATGCAAATCGAGATGAATGATTGCTTTCTTAGATTGATGTAAGTAGATTTAGAGATTCAATGGAGTTTAAATTTGTTTGATTTCATTAACATACTAGCTTGTTTAGCCACATTTGTCAATTTCATCATCAATGTATCAAAATGCGTGCTTGGAAATAAAAGAGCAGCCCTGCTAACAAGAAATGATGGGAGGTACTCTTTATTTTGCAACTTAACCAATTATTATCAATAAGAAATGTGAATCAAGATGGAGGATTATTGTTTGTTGCAATTGAATGAATTCCTCTGTTTGGTGGTTCATGGGCAATATTTTGATAATGAATATAGTCGTTAATAAAGATAGAAAACATAATGTCAAGGTCATTGAATGAAAAATACTCCTTGTAACAATAAGAGGGGCCTAATGAGGATGAGGTGATATGAAAGTCTCATTATTTAGGAATTAATCAATTTCACATTAGCACGAAATGGAAAATGACATGAATGATTGCTTTCGCAGATTGATGTATGTAGATTTAGAGTTTCAATAGAGTTTAAATTTGTTTGATTTCATTAAAATACTAGGTTCTTTAGCCACATTTGTCAATTTCATCATCAATGTATTAAAATGCGTGCTTGGAATTAAAAGAACAGCCTTCCTAACAAGAAATGATGGGAGGTACTCTTTATTTTGCAACTCAACCAATTATTATCTATAAGGAAAGCCAATCAAGATGGAGGACTATTGTTTGTTGGAATTGAATGAATTCCTCTAATTGATGGATCAAGGGCAATATTTTTATAATGAATATAGTCGTTAATAAAGATACAAAACATAATGTCAAGCCATTGAATGAAAAATACTCCTTTTAACAATAAGAGGAGCCTAATTAGCATGAGGTGATATGAAAGTCTTATTATTTAGATATTAAACAACTTCACATTAGCACAGAATGCAAATCGAAATGAATGATTGTTTTGATGATTTATGTAAGTAGATTTATAGTTTCAATGGAGTTTAAATTTGTTTGATTTCATTAATATACTAGGTTGTTTAGCCACATTTGTCATTTTCATCATCAATGTATCAAAATGCGTGCATGGATTTAAAAAAGAGCAGCCCTGCTAACAAGAAATTATCGGAGGTACTCTTTATTTTGCAACTTAACCAATTATTATCAATACGAAATGCGAATCAAGTTGGAGGACTATTGTTTGTTGCAATTGAATGAATTCATCTGATTGATGGTTCATGAGCAATATTTTTATAATGAATATAGTCATTAATAAAGATAAAAAACATAACGTCAAGGTCATTGAATGAAAAATACTCCTTGTAACAATAAGAGGAGCCTAATTAGCATGAGGTGATATGAAAGTCTCATTATTTAGGAATTAAACAACTTCACATTAGCACGGAATGCAAATCGAGATGAATGATTGCTTTCTTAGATTGATGTAAGTAGATTTAGAGATTCAATGGAGTTTTAAATTTGTTTGATTTTCATTAACATACTAGCTTGTTTAGCCACATTTGTCAATTTCATCATCAATGTATCAAAATGCGTGCTTGGAAATAAAAGAGCAGCCCTGCTAACAAGAAATGATGGGAGGTACTCTTTATTTTGCAACTTAACCAATTATTATCAATAAGAAATGTGAATCAAGATGGAGGATTATTGTTTGTTGCAATTGAATGAATTCCTCTGTTTGGTGGTTCATGGGCAATATTTTGATAATGAATATAGTCGTTAATAAAGATAGAAAACATAATGTCAAGGTCATTGAATGAAAAATACTCCTTGTAACAATAAGAGGGGCCTAATGAGGATGAGGTGATATGAAAGTCTCATTATTTAGGAATTAATCAATTTCACATTAGCACGAAATGGAAAATGACATGAATGATTGCTTTCGTAGATTGATGTATGTAGATTTAGAGTTTCAATAGAGTTTAAATTTGTTTGATTTCATTAAAATACTAGGTTCTTTAGCCACATTTGTCAATTTCATCATCAATGTATCAAAATGCGTGCTTGAAATTAAAAGAACAGCCTTACTAACAAGAAATGATGGGAGGTACTCTTTATTTTGCAACTCAACCAATTATTATCTATAAGAAAAGCGAATCAAGATGGAGGACTATTGTTTGTTGGAATTGAATGAATTCCTCTAATTGATGGATCAAGGGCAATATTTTTATAATGAATATAGTCGTTAATAAAGATAGAAAACATAATGTCAAGGTCATTGAATGAAAAATACTCCTTGTAACAATAAGAAGGGCCTAATTAGCATGAGGTGATATGGAATTCTCATTATTTAGGAAATAATCAACTTCACATTAGCACGAAATGGAAACCGAGATGAAAGATTGGTTTCACAGATTGAAGTAAGTAGTTTTAGAGTTTCAACAGAGTTTAAATTTTTGTCATTTCATTAATATGCTATGCCGTTTAGCCACATTTGTCATTCTAATCGTCAATGTATCAAAATGTGTGCTTGGAATTAAAAGTGGAGCCCTTCTAACAAGAAATGAAGGGAGGTACTCTTTATTTCGGAACTCAACCAATTATTATCTATAAGAAATGCGAATCAAGATGGGGGACTCTTGTTTGTTGGAATTGAATGAATTCCTTTGATTGATGGTTCATGGGCAATATTTTTATAATGAATAGAGTCATTAATAAAAATAGAAAACATAATGTCAAGGTCATTGAATGAAAAATATTCCGTGTAACAATAAGAGGAGCCTAATTTGCATCATGTGATATGAAAGTCTCATTATTTAGGAATTAAACAACTTTATATTAGCATGGAATGCAAACCGAGATGAATGATTGCTTTTGTAGATTGATGTATGTAGATTTAGAGTTTCAATGGAGTTTAAATTTGTTTGATTTCATTAATATACTAGGTTGTTTAGACACATTTGTCATTTTCATCATCAGTGTATCAAAATGTGTGCTTGGATTTAAAAGAGCAGCCCTGCTAAGAAGAAATGATGGGAGGTACTCTTTATTTTGCAACTTAACCAATTATTATCAATAAGAAATGCGAATCAAGATGGAGGACTACTGTTTGTTGCTATTGAATGAATTCCTCTGATTGATGGTTCATGGGCAATATTTTTTTAATGAATATAGTCGTTAATAAAGATAGAAAACATAACGTCAAGGTCATTGAATGAAAAATACTCCTTGTAACAATAAGAGGAGCCTAATTAGCATGAGGTGATATGAAAGTCTCATTATTTAGGAATTAAACAACTTCACATTAGCACGGAATGCAAACCGAGATGAATGATTGCTTTCATAGATTGATGTAAGTAGATTTATAGTTTCAATGGAGTTTAAATTTGTTTGATTTCATTAATATACTAGGTTGTTTAGACACATTTGTCATTTTCATCATCAATATATCAAAATGCGTGCTTGGAATCCAAAGAGGAGCCCTGCTAACAAGAAATGATGGGAGGTACTCTTTATTTTGCAACTCAACCAATTATTATCTATAAGAAATGCGAAGCAAGATGAAGGGCTATTGTTTGTTGGAATTGAATGAATTCCTCTTATTGATGGTTCATGGGCAATATTTTAATAATGAATATAGTCGTTAATAACGATAGAAAACATAATGTCAAGTCATTGAATGAAAAATACTCCTTTTAACAATAAGAGGATCCTAATTAGCATGAGGTGATATGAAAGTCTCATTATTTAGATATTAAACAACATCACATTAGCACAGAATGCAAATCGAGATCAATGATTGCTTTCGCAGATTGACGTAAGTAGATTTAGAATTTCAATGAAGTTTAAATTTGCTTGATTTCATTAATATACTAGGTTGTTTAGACACATTTGTCATTTTCATCATCAATGTATCAAAATGCGTGCTTGGAATCCAAAGAGCAGCCCTGCTAACAAGAAATGATGGGAGGTACTCTTTATTTTGCAACTCAACCAATTATTATCAATAAGAAATGCAAATCAAGATGGAGGACTATTGTTTGTTGGAATTGAATGAGTTCCTTTGATTGATTGTTCATGGGCAATATTTTTGTAATGAATATAATCGATAATAAAGATAGAAATCATAATGCCAAGTCATTGAATGAAAAATACTCCTTTTAACAGTAAGAGGAGCCTAATTAGCATGAGGTGATATGAAAGTCTCATTATTTAGGAATTAAACAACTTCACATTAGCACGGAATGCAAATCGAGATGAATGATTGCTTTCGCAGATTGATGTAAGTATATTTAGAGTTTCAATGGAGTTTAAATTTGTTTGATTTCATTAACATACAAGGTTGTTTAGCCACATTTGTCAATTTCATCATCAATGTATCAAAATGCATGCTTGGAATCCAAAGAGTAGCCCTGCTAACAAGAAATGATGGGAGGTATTCTTTATTTTGCAACTCAACCAATTATTATCTATAAGAAATGCGAATCAAGATGGAGGACTATTTTTTGTTGGAATTCAATGAATTCCTCTGATTGATGGTTCATGTACAATATTTTTATAATGAATATAGTCGTTAATATAGATAGAAAACATGATGTCAAGGTCATTGAACGAAAAATACTCCTTGTAACAATAAGAGGAGCCTAATTAGCATGAGGTGATATGAAAGTCTCATTATTTAGGAATTAAACAACTTCACATAAGCATGAAATGCAAACCGAGATGAATGATTGCTTTTGCAGATTGATGTAAGTAGATTTAGAGTTTTAAATTTGTTTGATTTCATTAATATACTAGGTTGTTTAGCCACCTTTGTCATTTTCATCATCAATGTATCAAAATGCGTGCTTGGAATTAAAAGAACAGCCCTGCTAACAAGAAATGATGGGAGGTACTCTTTATTTGGGAACTTAACCAATTATTATCAATAAGAAAAGCGAATCAAGATGGAGGACTCTTGTTTGTTGGAATTGAATGAATTCCTCTGATTGATGGCTCATGGGCAATATTTTTATAATGAATATAGTCGTTAATAAAGATAGAAAACATAATGTCAAGGTCATTGAATGAAAAATACTCCTCGTAACAATAAAAGGAGCCTAATTAGCATGAGGTGATATGAAAGTCTCATTATTTAGGAATTAAACAATTTCACATTAGCACGGAATGCAAACCAAGATGAATGATTTCTTTCGTAGATTGATGTAAGTAGATTTATAGTTTCAATGGAGTTTAAATTTGTTTGGTTTCATTAATATACTAAGTTGTTTAGACACATTTGTCATTTTCATCATGAATGTACCAAAATGCGTTCTTGGAATCCAAAGAGGAGCCCTGCTAAGAAGAAATGATGGGAGGTCCTCTTTATTTTGCAACTCAACAAATTACTATCTATAAGAAAAATGAATCAAGATGGAGGACTATTGTTTGTTGGAATTGAATGAATTCCTCTAATTGATCGATCAAGGGCAATATTTTTGTAATGAGTATAGTCGTTAATATAGATAGAAAACATAATGTCAAGCCATTGAATGAAAAATACTCCTTTTAACAATAAGAGGAGCCTAATTAGCATGAGGTGATATGAAAATCTCATTATTTAGATATTAAACAACTTCACATTAGCACGGAATGCAAATCGAGATCAATGATTGCTTTCGCAGATTGATGTAACTAGATTTAGGGTTTCAATGGAGTTTAAATTTGATTGATTTCATTAATATACTAGGTTGTTTAGACACATTTGTCATTTTCATCATCAATGTATCAAAATGCGTGCTTGGAATCCAAAGAGCAGCCCTGCTAACAAGAAATGATGGGACGTACTCTTTATTTTGCAACTCAACCAATTATTATCAATAAGAAATGCAAATCAAGATGGAGGACTATTGTTTGTTGGAATTGAATGAATTCCCTTGATTGATAGTTCATGGGAAATATTTTTATAATGAATATGGTCATCAATAAAGATAGAAAACATAATGTCAATGTTGTTGAATGAAAAATACTCCTTGTAACAATAAGAGGAGCCTAATTAGCATGAGGTGATATGAAAGTCTCATTATTTAAAAATTAAACAACTTCACATATGCACGAAATGCAAACCGAGATGAATAATTGCTTTTGCAGATTGATGTATGTAGATTTAGAGTTTTAAATTTGTTTGATTTCATTAATATATTAGGTTGTTTAGCCACATTTGTCATTTTCATCATCAAGAATGTACCAAAATGCGTGCTTGGAATCCAAAGAGGAGCCCTGCTAACAAGAAATGATGGGAGGTACTCTTTATTTTGCAACTCAACCAATTATTATCTATAAGAAAAGCGAATCAAGATGGAGGACTATTGTTTGTTGGAATTGAATGAATTCCTCTAATTGATCGATCAAGGGCAATACTTTTATAATGAATATAGACGTTAATAAAGATAGAAAACATAACGTCAAGCCATTGAATGAAAAATACTCCTTTTAACAATAAGAGGAGCCTAATTAGCATGAGGTCACATCAAAGTCTCATTATTTGGATATTAAACAACTTCACATTAGCACGGAATGCAAATCGAGATCAATGATTGCTTTCGCAGATTGATGTAAGTAGATTTAGAGTTTCAATGGAGTTTAAATTTGCTTGATTTCATTAATATACTAGGTTTTTTAGACACATTTGTCATTTTCATCATGAATGTACCAAAATGTGTGCTTGGAATCCAAAGAGGAGCCCTGCTAACAAGAAATGATGGGAGGTACTCTTTTTTTTGCAACTCAACCAATTATTATCTATAAGAAAAGCGAATCAAGATAGAGGACTATTGTTTGTTGGAATTGAATGAATTCCTCTAATTGATCGATCAAGGGCAATATTTTTATAATGAGTATAGTCGTTAATATAGATAGAAAACATAATGTCAAGGTCATTGAATGAAAAATACTCCTCGTAACAATAAGAGGAGCCTAATTAGCATGAGGTGACATCAAAGTCTCATTATTTAGATATTAAACAACGTCACATTAGCACGGAATGCAAATCGAGATCAATGATTGCTTTCGTAGATTGATGTAAGTAGATTTAGAGTTTCAATGGAGTTTAAATTTGCTTGATTTCATTAATATACTAGGTTTTTTAGACACTTTTGTCATTTTCATCAAGAATGTACCAAAATGCGTGCTTGGAATCCAAAGAGGAGCCCTGCTAACAAGAAATGATGGGAGGTACTCTTTATTTTGCAACTCAACCAATTATTATCTATAAGAAAAGCGAATCAAGATGGAGGACTATTGTTTGTTGGAATTGAATGATTTCCTCTAATTGATCGATCAAGGGCAATAATTTTATAATGAATATAGTCGTTAATAAAGATAGAAAATATAACGTCAAGCCATTGAATGAAAAATACTCCTTTTAACAATAAGAGGAGCCTAATTAGCATGAGGAGACATCAAAGTCTCATTATTTAGATATTAAACAACTTCACATTAGCACGGAATGCAAATCGAGATCAATGATTGCTTTCGTAGATTTAGAGTTTCAATGGAGTTTAAATTTGCTTGATTTCATTAATATACTAGGTTTTTTAGACACATTTGTCATTTTCATCATGAATGTACCAAAATGCGTGCTTGGAATCCAAAGAGGAGCCCTGCTAACAAGAAATGATGGGAGGTACTCTGTATTTTGCAACTCAACCAATTATTATCTATAAGAAAAGCGAATCAAGATAGAGGACTATTGTTTGTTGGAATTGAATGAATTCCTCTAATTGATCGATCAAGGGCAATATTTTTATAATGAATATAGTAGTTAATAAAGATAGAAAACATAACGTCAAGCCATTGATTGAAAAATACTCCTTTTAACAATAAGAGGAGCCTAATTAGCATGAGGTGATATGAAAGTCTCATTATTTAGATATTAAACAACTTCACATTAGCACGGAATGCAAATCGAGATCAGTGATTGCTTTCGCAGATTGATGTAAGTAGATTTAGAGTTTCAATGGACATTAAATTTACTTGATTTCATTAGCACGAAATGGAAACCGAGATGAATGATTGGTTTCACAAATTGAAGTAAGTAGTTTTAGAGTTTCAACGGAGTTTAAATTTGTGTCATTTCATTAATATGCTATGCCATTTAGCCACATTTGTCATTCGAATCGTCAATGTATCAAAATGCGTGCTTGGAATTAAAAGAGGAGCCCTTCTAACAGGAAATGTAAGGAGGTACTCTTTATATTGGAACTCAACCAATTATTATCAATAAGAAATGCGAATCAAGATGGGGGACTCTTGTTTGTGGGAATCGAATGAATTCCTCTTATTGATGGTTCATGGGCAATATTTTTATAATGAATATAGTCATTAATAAAAGTAGAAAACATAATGTCAAGGTCATTGAATGAAAAATACTCCGTGTAACAATAAGAGGAGCCTAATTTGCATCAGGTGATATGAAAGTCTCATTATTTAGGAATTAAACAACTTCACATTAGCATGGAATGCAAATCGAGATGAATGATTGCTTTCATAGATTGATGTATGTAGATTTAGAGTTTCAATGGAGTTTAAATTTTTTTGATTTCATTAATATACTAGGTTGTTTAGACACAATTGTCATTTTCATCATCAATGTATCAAAATGCGTGCTTGGATTTAAAAGAGCAGCCCTACTAACAAGAAATGATGGGAGGTACTCTTTATTTTGCAACTTAACCAATTATTATCAATAAGAAATGTGAATCAAGATGGAGGACTATTGTTTGTTGGAATTGAATGAATTCCTCTTATTGATGGTTCATGGGCAATATTTTTTATAGTGAATATAGTCGTTAATAAAGGTAGAAAACATAATGTCAAGGTCATTGAATGAAAAATACTCTCCTTGTAACAATAAGAGGGGCCTAATGAGCATGAGGTGATATGAAAAGTCTCATTATTTAGGAATTAATCAACTTCACATTAGCACGAAATGGAAAATGACATGAATGATTGCTTTCGCAGATTGATGTATGTAGATTTAGAGTTTCAATAGAGTTTAAATTTGTTTGATTTCATTAAAATACTAGGTTCTTTAGCCACATTTGTCAATTTCATCATCAATTTATCAAAATGCGTGCTTGGAATTAAAAGAACAGCCTTACTAACAAGAAATTATGGGAGGTACTCTTTATTTGGGAACTTAGCCAATTATTATCAATAAAAAATGCCAATCAAGATGGAGGACTATTGTTTGTTGGAATGGAATTAATTCCTCTGATTGATGGTTCATGGGCAATATTTTTATAATGAATATAGTCGATAATAAAGATAGAAATCATAATGCCAAGTCATTGAATGAAAAATACTCCTTTTAACAATAAGAGGAGCCTAATTAGCATGAGGTGATATGAAAGTCTCATTATTTAGGAATTAAACAACTTCACATTAGCATGGAATGCAAATCGAGATGAATGATTGCTTTCATAGATTGATGTATGTAGATTTAGAGTTTCAATGGAGTTTAAATTTTTTTGATTTCATTAATATACTAGGTTGTTTAGACACAATTGTCATTTTCATCATCAATGTATCAAAATGCGTGCTTGGATTTAAAAGAGCAGCCCTACTAACAAGAAATGATGGGAGGTACTCTTTATTTTGCAACTTAACCAATTATTATCAATAAGAAATGTGAATCAAGATGGAGGACTATTGTTTGTTGGAATTGAATGAATTCCTCTTATTGATGGTTCATGGGCAATATTTTTATAGTGAATATAGTCGTTAATAAAGGTAGAAAACATAATGTCAAGGTCATTGAATGAAAAATACTCCTTGTAACAATAAGAGGGGCGTAATGAGCATGAGGTGATATGAAAGTCTCATTATTTAGGAATTAATCAACTTCACATTAGCACGAAATGGAAAATGACATGAATGATTGCTTTCGCAGATTGATGTATGTAGATTTAGAGTTTCAATAGAGTTTAAATTTGTTTGATTTCATTAAAATACTAGGTTCTTTAGCCACATTTGTCAATTTCATCATCAATTTATCAAAATGCGTGCTTGGAATTAAAAGAACAGCCTTACTAACAAGAAATGATGGGAGGTACTCTTTATTTGGGAACTTAGCCAATTATTATCAATAAAAAATGCCAATCAAGATGGAGGACTATTGTTTGTTGGAATGGAATTAATTCCTCTGATTGATGGTTCATGGGCAATATTTTTATAATGAATATAGTCGATAATAAAGATAGAAATCATAATGCCAAGTCATTGAATGAAAAATACTCCTTTTAACAATAAGAGGAGCCTAATTAGCATGAGGTGATATGAAAGTCTCATTATTTAGGAATTAAACAACTTCACATTAGCACGGAATGCAAACCGAGATGAATGATTGCTTTTGTAGATTGATGTGTAAATAGATTTTTATAGTTTCAATGGAGTTTAAATTTGCTTGATTTCATTAATATACTAGGTTGTTTAGACACATTTGTCATTTTCATCATGAATGTACCAAAATGCGTGCTTGGAATCCAAAGAGGAGCCCTGCTAACAAGAAATGATGGGAGGTACTCTTTATTTTGCAACTCAACCAATTATTATTAATAAGAAATGTGAATCAAGATGGAGGACTATTGTTTGTTGGAATTGAATGAATTCCTCTTATTGATGGTTCATGGGCAATATTTTTATAGTGATATATAGTCGTTAATAAAGGTAGAAAAACATAATGTCAAGGTCATTGAATGAAAAATACTCCTTGTAACAATAAGAGGGGCGTAATGAGCATGAGGTGATATGAAAGTCTCATTATTTAGGAATTAATCAACTTCACATTAGCACGAAATGGAAAATGACATGAATGATTGCTTTCGCAGATTGATGTTTGTAGATTTAGAGTTTCAATATAGAGTTTTAAAATTTGTCTGATTTCATTAAAATACTAGGTTCTTTAGCCACATTTGTCAATTTCATCATCAATGTATCAAAATGCGTGCTTTGGAATTTAAAAGAACAGCCTTACTAACAAGAAATGATGGGAGGTACTCTTTTATTTGGGAACTTAGCCAATTATTATCAATAAGAAATGCCAATCAAGATGGAGGAGGATTGTTTGTTTGAATGGAATGGAATTAATTCCTCTGATTGATGGTTCATGGGCAATATTTTTTATAATGAATATAGTCGATAATAAAGATAGAAATCATAATGCCAAGTCATTGAATGAAAAATACTCCTTTTAACAATAAGAGGAGCCTAATTAGCATGAGGTGATATGAAAAGTCTCATTATTTAGGAATTAAACAACTTCACATTAGCACGGAATGCAAACCGAGATGAATGATTGCTTTTGTAGATTGATGTAAGTAGATTTATAGTTTCAATGGAGTTTAAATTTGCTTGATTTCATTAATATACTAGGTTGTTTAGACACATTTGTCATTTTCATCATGAATGTACCAAAATGCGTGCTTGGAATCCAAAGAGGAGCCCTGCTAACAAGAAATGATGGGAGGTACTCTTTATTTTGCAACTCAACTAATTATTATCTATAAGAAAAGCGAATCAAGATGGAGGACTATTGTTTGTTGGAATTGAATGAATTCCTCTAATTGATGGATCAAGGGGGCAATATTTTTTATAATGAGTATAGTCGTTAATATAGATAGAAAACATAATGTCAAGGTCATTGAATGAAAAATACTCCTCATAACAATAAGAGGAGCCTAATTAGCATGAGATGATATGAAAGTCTCATTATTTAGGAATTAAACAACTTCACATTAGCATGGAATGCAAACCGAGATGAATGATTGCTTTCATAGATTCATGTAAGTAGATTTAGAGTTTCAATGGAGTTTAAATTTCCTTAATTTCATTAATATACTAGGTTGTTTAGACACATTTGTCATTTTCATCATCAATGTATCAAAATGCGTGCTTGGATTTAAAAGAGCAGCCCTGCTAACAAGAAATGATGGGAGGTACTCTTTATTTTGCAACTTAACCAATTATTATCAATAAGAAATGCGAATCAAGATGGAGGACTATTGTTTGTTGCTATTGAATGAATTCCTCTGATTGATGGTTCATGGGCAATATTTTTTTAATGAATATAGTCATTAATAAAGATAGAAAACATAACGTCAAGGTCATTGAATGAAAAATACTCCTTGTAACAATAAGAGGAGCCTAATTAGCATGAGGTGATATGAAAGTCTCATTATTTAGGAATTAAACAACTTCACATTAGCACGGAATGCAAATTGAGAGATGAATGATTGCTTTTCGCACATTGATGTAAGTATATTTAGAGTTTCAATGGAGTTTAAATTTGTTTGATTTCATTAACATACTAGGTTGTTTAGCCACATTTGTCAATTTCATCATCAATGTATCAAAATGCGTGCTTGGAATCCAAAGAGTAGCCCTGCTAACAAGAAATGATGTGAGGTACTCTTTATTTTTCAACTCAACCAATTATTATCTATAAGAAATGCGAATCAAGATGGAGGACTATTGTTTGTTGAAATTCAATGAATTCCTCTGATTGATGGTTCATGTGCAATATTTTTATAATGAATATAGTCGTTAATAAAGATAGAAAACATAATGTCAAGATCATTGAATGAAAAATACTCCTTGTAACAATAAGAGGCCTAATTAGAATGAGGTGATATGAAAGTCTCATTATTTAGGAATTAAACAACTTCACATAAGCACAAAATGCAAACCGAGATGAATGATTGCTTTTGCAGATTGATGTAAGTAGATTTAGAGTTTCAATGGAGTTTAAATTTGCTTGATTTCATTAATATACTAGGTTTTTTAGACACATTTGTCATTTTCATCATGAATGTAACAAAATGCGTGCTTGGAATCGAAAGAGGAGCCCTGCTAACAAGAAATGATGGGAGGTACTCTTTATTTTGCAACTCAACCAATTATTATCTATAAGAAAAGCGAATCAAGATAGAGGACTATTGTTTGTTGGAATTGAATGAATTCCTCTAATTGATCGATCAAGGGCAATATTTTTATAATGAATATAGTCGTTAATAAAGATAGAAAACACAACGTCAAGCCATTGATTGAAAAATACTCCTTTTAACAATAAGAGGAGCCTAATTAGCATGAGGTGACATCAAAGTCTCATTATTTAGATATTAAACAACTTCACATTAGCACGGAATGCAAATCGAGATTAATGATTGCTTTCGCAGATTGATGTAAGTAGATTTAGAGTTTCAATGGAGTTTAAATTTGCTTGATTTCATTAATATACTAGGTTTTTTAGACACATTTGTCATTTTCATCATGAATGTAACAAAATGCGTGCTTGGAATCGAAAGAGGAGCCCTGCTAACAAGAAATGATGGGAGGTACTCTTTATTTTGCAACTCAACCAATTATTATCTATAAGAAAAGCGAATCAAGATAGAGGACTATTGTTTGTTGGAATTGAATGAATTCCTCTAATTGATCGATCAAGGGCAATATTTTTATAATGAATATAGTCGTTAATAAAGATAGAAAACACAACGTCAAGCCATTGATTGAAAAATACTCCTTTTAACAATAAGAGGAGCCTAATTAGCATGAGGTGATATGAAAGTCTCATTATTTAGATATTAAACAACTTCACATTAGCACGGAATGCAAATCGAGATCAGTGATTGCTTTCGCAGATTGATGTAAGTAGATTTAGAGTTTCAATGGACTTTAAATTTACTTGATTTCATTAGCACGAAATGGAAACCGAGATGAATGATTGGTTTCACAGATTGAAGTAAGTAGTTTTAGAGTTTCAACGGAGTTTAAATTTGTGTCATTTCATTAATATGCTATGCCGTTTAGCCACATTTGTCATTCGAATCGTCAATGTATCAAAATGCGTGCTTGGAATTAAAAGAGGAGCCCTTCTAATAGGAAATGTAGGGAGGTACTCTTTATATTGGAACTCAACCAATTATTATCAATAAGAAATGCAAATCAAGATGGGGGACTCTTGTTTGTGGGAATCGAATGAATTCCTCTGATTAATGGTTCATGGGCAATATTTTTATAATGAATATAGTCATTAATAAAAATAGAAAACATAATGTCAAGGTCATTGAATGAAAAATACTCCGTGTAACAATAAGAGGAGCCTAATTTGCATCAGGTGATATGAAAGTCTCATTATATAGGAATTAAACAACTTCACATTAGCATGGAATGCAAACTGAGATGAATGATTGCTTTCGCAGATTGATGTATGTAGATTTAGAGTTTCAATGAAGTTTAAATTTGTTTGATTTCATTAATATACTAGGTTGTTTAGACACAATTGTCATTTTCATCATCAATGTATCAAAATGCGTGCTTGGATTTAAAAGAGCAGCCCTGCTAACAAGAAATGATGGGAGGTACTCTTTATTTTGCAACTTAACCAATTATTATCAATAAGAAATGCGAATCAAGATGGAGGACTATTGTTTGCTGCAATTGAATGAATTCCTCCGATTGATGGTTCATGGGCAATATTTTTATAATGAATATAGTCGTTAATAAAGATAGAAAACATAACGTCAAGGTCATTGAATGAAAAATACTCCTTGTAACAATAAGAGGAGCCTAATTGGCATGAGGTGATATGAAAGTCTCATTATTTAGGAATTAAACAACTTCACATTAGCACGTAATGCAAACCGACATGAATGATTGCTTTCATAGATTGATGTAAGTGTATTTATAGTTTCAATGGAGTTTAAATTTGTTTGATTTCATTAATATACTAGGTTATTTAGACAGATTTGTCATTTTCATCATGAATGTACCAAAATGCGTGCTTGGAATCCAAAGAGGACTCCTGCTAATAAGAAATGATTGGTGGTACTCTTTATTTTGCAACTCAACTAATTATTATCTATAAGAAAAGCGAATCAAGATGGAGGACTATTGTTTGTTGGAATTGAATGAATTCCTCTAATTGATGGATCAAGGGCAATATTTTTATAATGGGTATAGTCGTTAATATAGATAGAAAACATAATGTCAAGGTCATTGAATGAAAAATACTCCTCGTAACAATAAGAGGAGCCTAATTAGCATGAGATGATATGAAAGTCTCATTATTTAGCAATTAAACAACTTCACATTAGCACGGAATGCAAACCGAGATGAATGATTGCTTTCATAGATTCATGTAAGTAGATTTAGAGTTTCAATGGAGTTTAAATTTCCTTAATTTCATTAATATACTAGGTTGTTTAGACACATTTGTCATTTTCATCATCAATGTATCAAAATGCGTGCTTGGATTTAAAAGAGCAGCCCTGCTAACAAGAAATGATGGGAGGTACTCTTTATTTTGCAACTTAACCAATTATTATCAATAAGAAATGCGAATCAAGATGGAGGACTATTGTTTGTTGCTATTGAATGAATTCCTCTGATTGATGGTTCATGGGCAATATTTTTTTAATGAATATAGTCATTAATAAAGATAGAAAACATAACGTCAAGGTCATTGAATGAAAAATACTCCTTGTAACAATAAGAGGAGCCTAATTAGCATGAGGTGATATGAAAGTCTCATTATTTAGGAATTAAACAACTTCACATTAGCACGGAATGCAAATTGAGATGAATGATTGCTTTCGCACATTGATGTAAGTATATTTAGAGTTTCAATGGAGTTTAAATTTGTTTGATTTCATTAACATACTAGGTTGTTTAGCCACATTTGTCAATTTCATCATCAATGTATCAAAATGCGTGCTTGGAATCCAAAGAGTAGCCCTGCTAACAAGAAATGATGTGAGGTACTCTTTATTTTTCAACTCAACCAATTATTATCTATAAGAAATGCGAATCAAGATGGAGGACTATTGTTTGTTGAAATTCAATGAATTCCTCTGATTGATGGTTCATGTGCAATATTTTTATAATGAATATAGTCGTTAATAAAGATAGAAAACATAATGTCAAGATCATTGAATGAAAAATACTCCTTGTAACAATAAGAGGAGCCTAATTAGAATGAGGTGATATGAAAGTCTCATTATTTAGGAATTAAACAACTTCACATAAGCACAAAATGCAAACCGAGATGAATGATTGCTTTTGCAGATTGATGTAAGTAGATTTAGAGTTTCAATGGAGTTTAAATTTGCTTGATTTCATTAATATACTAGGTTTTTTAGACACTTTTGTCATTTTCATCAAGAATGTACCCAAAATGCGTGCTTGGAATCCCAAAGAGGAGCCCTGCTAACAAGAAATGATGGGAGGTACTCTTTATTTTGCAACTCAACCAATTATTATCTATAAGAAAAGCGAATCAAGATGGAGGACTATTGTTTGTTGGAATTGAATGAATCCTCCTCTAATTGATCGATCAAGGGCAATATTTTTATAATGAATATAGTCGTTAATAAAGATAGAAAATATAACGTCAAGCCATTGAATGAAAAATACTCCCTTTTAACAAATAAGAGGAGCCTAATTAGCATGAGGTGACATCAAAGTCTCATTATTTAGATATTAAACAACTTCACATTAGCACGGAATGCAAATCGAGATTAATGATTGCTTTCGCAGATTGATGTAAGTAGATTTTAGAGTTTCAATGGAGTTTAAATTTGCTTGATTTCATTAATATACTAGGTTTTTTTTTAGACACATTTGTCATTTTCATCATGAATGTAACAAAATGCGTGCTTTGGAATCGAAAAAAAGAGGAGCCCCTGCTAACAAGAAATGATGGGAGGTACTCTTTATTTTGCAACTCAACCAATTATTATCTATAAGAAAAGCGAATCAAGATAGGAGGACTATTTGTTTGTTGGAATTGAATGAATTCCTCTAATTGATCGATCAAGGGCAATATTTTTTATAATGAATATAGTCGTTAATAAAGATAGAAAACATAACGTCAAGCCATTGATTGAAAAAATACTCCTTTTAACAATAAGAGGAGCCTAATTAGCATGAGGTGATATGAAAAGTCTCATTATTTAGATATTAAACAACTTCACATTAGCACGGAATGCAAATCGAGATCAGTGATTGCTTTCGCAGATTGATGTAAGTAGATTTAGAGTTTCAATGGACTTTAAATTTACTTGATTTCATTAGCACGAAATGGAAACCGAGATGAATGATTGGTTTCACAGATTGAAGTAAGTAGTTTTAGAGTTTCAACGGAGTTTAAATTTGTGTCATTTCATTAATATGCTATGCCGTTTAGCCACATTTGTCATTCGAATCGTCAATGTATCAAAATGCGTGCTTGGAATTAAAAGAGGAGCCCTTCTAATAGGAAATGTAGGGAGGTACTCTTTATATTGGAACTCAACCAATTATTATCAATAAGAAATGCAAATCAAGATGGGGGACTCTTGTTTGTGGGAATCGAATGAATTCCTCTGATTAATGGTTCATGGGCAATATTTTTATAATGAATATAGTCATTAATAAAAATAGAAAACATAATGTCAAGGTCATTGAATGAAAAATACTCCGTGTAACAATAAGAGGAGCCTAATTTTGCATCAGGTGATATGAAAGTCTCATTATATATAGAAATTAAACAACTTCACATTAGCATGGAATGCAAACTGAGATGAATGATTGCTTTCGCAGATTGATGTATGTAGATTTAGAGTTTCAATGAAGTTTAAATTTGTTTGATTTCATTAATATACTAGGTTGTTTAGACACAATTGTCATTTTCATCATCAATGTATCAAAATGCGTGCTTGGATTTAAAAGAGCAGCCCTGCTAACAAGAAATGATGGGAGGTACTCTTTATTTTGCAACTTAACCAATTATTATCAATATAGAAAATGCGAATCAAGATGAGAGGACTATTGTTTGCTGCAATTGAATGAATTCCTCCGATTGATGGTTCATGGGCAATATTTTTATAATGAATATAGTCGTTAATAAAGATAGAAAACATAACGTCAAGGTCATTGAATGAAAAATACTCCTTGTAACAATAAGAGGAGCCTAATTGGCATGAGGTGATATGAAAGTCTCATTATTTAGGAATTAAACAACTTCACATTAGCACGTAATGCAAACCGACATGAATGATTGCTTTCATAGATTGATGTAAGTGTATTTATAGTTTCAATGGAGTTTAAATTTGTTTGATTTCATTAATATACTAGGTTATTTAGACAGATTTGTCATTTTCATCATGAATGTACCAAAATGCGTGCTTGGAATCCAAAGAGGACTCCTGCTAATAAGAAATGATTGGTGGTACTCTTTATTTTGCAACTCAACTAATTATTATCTATAAGAAAAGCGAATCAAGATGGAGGACTATTGTTTGTTGGAATTGAATGAATTCCTCTAATTGATGGATCAAGGGCAATATTTTTATAATGGGTATAGTCGTTAATATAGATAGAAAACATAATGTCAAGGTCATTGAATGAAAAATACTCCTCGTAACAATAAGAGGAGCCTAATTAGCATGAGATGATATGAAAGTCTCATTATTTAGCAATTAAACAACTTCACATTAGCACGGAATGCAAACCGAGATGAATGATTGCTTTCATAGATTCATGTAAGTAGATTTAGAGTTTCAATGGAGTTTAAATTTCCTTAATTTCATTAATATACTAGGTTGTTTAGACACATTTGTCATTTTCATCATCAATGTATCAAAATGCGTGCTTGGATTTAAAAGAGCAGCCCTGCTAACAAGAAATGATGGGAGGTACTCTTTATTTTGCAACTTAACCAATTATTATCAATAAGAAATGCGAATCAAGATGGAGGACTATTGTTTGTTGCAATTGAATGAATTCCTCCGATAGATGGTTCATGGGCAATATTTTTAAAATGAATATAGTCGTTAATAAAGATAGAAAACATAACGTCAAGGTCATTGAATGAAAAATACTCCTTGTAACAATAAGAGGAGCCTAATTAGCATGAGGTGATATGAAAGTCTCATTATTTAGGAATTAAACAACTTCACATTAGCACGTAATGCAAACCAAGATGAATGATTGCTTTCATAGATTGATGTAAGTAGATTTATAGTTTCAATGGAGTTTAAATTTGTTTGATTTCATTAATATACTAGGTTGTTTAGATAGATTTGTCATTTTCATCATGAATGTACCAAAATGCGTGCTTGGAATCCAAATAGGAGCCCTGCTAATAAGAAATGATTGGTGGTACTCTTTATTTTGCAACTCAACTAATTATTATCTATAACAAAAGCGAATCAAGATGGGGACTATTGTTTGTT
>JBAPLH010000840.1:0-11423 GCA_037897445.1 Ceriops zippeliana
ATCAACCATCTATAAAATGAATTCACAAAATTCCAACACACAATGGAGTCCTTGATCTTGATTAGCATTTCTTATTGATATTAATTGGTTGAATTCCAAAAGAAAGAGTGCCTCCCATCATTTCTAGTTAGCATGGCACCTTTGTTCTTTCCAACCATGCTTTCTTATACACTGATCATCAAAATCACATTTATGCCTAAACTACCCAGTAAATGAATTAAAACAAACAAGTCTTAACACCATTAAAACACTAAATGTGTTTACTTCCATCAACTAATGGAGTCAATCTTCTTGAATTGCTGTTTGTATTAATGTTATGTGGTTTAATTCATAAATATTGAAGATTTCTCTTCACTTCATGGTAATTAGGCTACTCTTTTTCTTAGAAGCACCATGTGTCATGCAATGACCATGAAATTGTCTTTTGTGTCCTTCTTAACAACTATTTGCATTGTGAAAGCAATGTCCATCAACCATCTATACAATGAATTCATTCAATTCCGACACACAATGGAGTCCTTGATCTTGATTAGCATTTCTTATTGAAATTAATAGGTTGAATTTCAAAATAAAGACTCCCTGCCATCATTTCTAGTCATCATGGCACCTTTGTTCTTTCCAACCATGCTTTTTAACACAGTGATATGCAAAATCACATTTATGCCTAAACTTCCCAGTAAATGAATTAAAACAAACAAGTCTAAACATCATTAAAACACTAAATGTGTTTACTTCCATCAACTAATGGAGTCAATCATCTTGAATTGGTTTTTGTATTAATGTTATGTGGTTTAATTAGAAAATATTGAAGATTTCTCTTCACTTCATGCTAATTAGGCTCCTCATTTTCTTAGAAGCACCATCTTTCATGCAATGACCATCAAATTGCCTTTTGTGTCCTTCTTAACAACTATTTGCATTGTCCAAGCAATGTACATCCACCATCTATACAATGAATTCATTCAATTCCAACACACAATGGAGTCCTTGATCTTCATTAGCATTTCTTATTGATATTAGTTGGTTGAATTTCAAAAGAAAGAGTCCCTCCCATCATTTCTAGTTAGCATGGCACCTTTGCTCTTTCCAACAATGCTTTTTTATACAGCGATCATCAAAATCACATTTATGCCTAAACTACCCAGTAAATGAATTAAAACAAACAAGTCTTAACATCATTAAAACACTAAATGTGTTTACTTCCATCAACTAATGGAGTCAATCATCTGGAATTGCTTTTTGTATTAAAGTGATGTGGTTTAATTCGCAAATATTGAAGATTTCTATTCACTTCATGCTAATTAGGCTTCTCTTTTTCTTACAAGCACCATCTTTCATGCAATGACTATCAAATTGTCTTTTGTGTCCTTCTTAACAACTATTTGCATTCTGAAAGCAATGTACATCAACCATCTATACAATGAATTCATTCAATTCCAACACACAATGGAGTCCTTGATCTTGATTAGCATTTCTTATTGATATTAATTGGTTGAATTTCAAAAGAAAGAGTCCCTCCCATCATTTCTAGTTAGCATGGCACATTTGTTCTTTCCAGCCATGCTTTTTTATACACTGATCATCAAAATCACATTTATGCCAAAACTACCCAGTAAATGAATTAAAACAAACAAGTCTTAACATCATTAAAACACTAAATGTGTTTACTTCCATCAACTAATGTAGTCAATCATCTTGAATTGATTTTTGCATAAAAGTGATGTGTTTTAATTCGTAAATATTGAAGATTTGTCTTCACTTCATGCTAATTAGGCTCCTCTTTTTCTTAGAAGCACCATCTTTCATGCAATGACCATGAAATTGTCTTTTGTGTCCTTCTTAACAACTATTTGCATTGTGAAAGCAATGTCCATCAACCATCTATACAATGAATTCATTCAATTCCAACACACAATGGAGTCCTTGATCTTGATGAGCATTTCTTAGTGAAATTAATTTGTTGCATTTCAAAATAAAGACTCCCTCCCATGATTTCTAGTCAGCATGGCACCTTTGTTCTTTCCAACCATGCTTTTTAACACAGTGATATGCAAAATCACTTTTATGCCCCTAAACTACCCAGTAAATGAATTAAAACAAACAAGTCTTAACATCATTAAAACACTAAATGTGTTTACTTCCATCAACTAATGGAGTCAATCATCTTGAATTGCTTTTTTGTATTAATGTTATGTGGTTTAATTCGTAAATATTGAAGATTTCTCTTCACTTCATGCTAATTAGGCTCCTCTTTTTTCTTAGAAGCACCATCTTTCATGCAATGACCATGAAATTGTCTTTTGTGTCCTTCTTAACAACTATTTGCATTGTGAAAGCAATGTCCATCAACCATCTATACAATGAATTCATTCAATTCCAACACACAATGGAGTCCTTGATCTTGATGAGCATTTCTTAGTGAAATTAATTTGTTGCATTTCAAAATAAAGACTCCCTGCGATCATTTCTAGTCAGCATGGCACCTTTGTTCTTTCCAACCATGCTTTTTAACACAGTGATATGCAAAATCACTTTTATGCCCCTAAACTACCCAGTAAATGAATTAAAACAAACAAGTCTAAACATCATTAAAACACTAAATGTGTTTACTTCCATCAACTAATGGAGTCAATCATCTTGAATTGCTTTTTGTATTAATGTTATGTGGTTTAATTCGTAAATATTGAAGATTTCTCTTCACTTAATGCTAATTAGGCTCCTCTTTTTCTTAGAAGCACTATCTTTCATGCAATGACCATGAAATTGTCTTTGGTGTCCTTCATAATAACTATTTGCATTGTGAAAGCAATGTACATCAACCATCTATACAATGAATTCATTCAATTCCAAAACACAATGGAGTCCTTGATCTTGATTAGCATTTCTTATTGATATTAATTGGTTGAATTTCAAAAGAAAGAGTCCCTCCCATCATTTCTAGTTAGCATGGCACATTTGTTCTTTCCAACCAAGCTTTTTAAAACAGTGATATGCAAAATCACATTTATGCCTAAACTTCCCATTAAATGAATTAAAACAAACAAGTCTTAACATCATTAAATAACTAAATGTGTTTACTTCCATCAACTAGTGGAGTCAATCATCTTGAATTGCTTTTTGTATTAATGTTATGTGGTTTAATTCGTAAATATTGATGATTTCTCTTCACTTCATGCTAATTAGGCTCCTCTTTTTCTTAGAAGCACCATCTTTCATGCAATCACTGTGAAATTGTCTTTTGTGTCCTTCTTAACAACTATTTGCATTGTGAAAGCAATGTACATCAACCATCTATACAATGAATTCTTTCAATTCCAACACACAATGGAGTCCTTGATCTTGATTAGCATTTCTTATTGATATTCATTGGTTGAATTTCAAAAGAAAGAGTCCCTCCCATCATTTCTAGTTAGCATGGCACCTTTGTTCTTTCCAACCATGCTTTTTTATACACTGATCATCAAAATCACATTTATGCCTAAACTACCCAGTAAATGAATTAAAACAAACAAGTCTTAACATCATTAAAACACTAAATGTGTTTACTTCCATCAACTAATGGAGTCAATCATCTAGAATTGCTTTTTGTATTAATGTTATGTGGTTTAATTCGTAAATATTGAAGATTTCTCTTCACTTCATGCTAATTAGGCTCCTCTTTTTCTTAGAAGCACCATCTTTCATGCAATGACCATGAAATTGTCTTTTGTGTCCTTCTTAACAACTATTTGCATTGTGAAAGCAATGTACATCAACCATCTATACAATGAATTCATTCAATTCCAACACACAATGGAGTCCTTGATCTTGATTAGCATTTCTTATTGAAATTAATTTGTTGAATTTCAAAAGAAAGAGTCCCTCCCATCATTTCTAGTTAGCATGGCAACTTTGTTCTTTCCAACCATGCTTTTTTATACACTGATCATCAAAATCACATTTATGCCTAAACTACCCAGTAAATGAATTAAAACAAACAAGTCTAAACATCATTAAAACACTAAATGTGTTTACTTCCATCAACTAATGGAGTCAATCATCTTGAATTGCTTTTTGTATTAATGTTATGTGGTTTAATTCGTAAATATTGAAGATTTCTCTTCACTTCATGCTAATTAGGCTCCTCTTTTTCTTAGAAGCACCATCTTTCATGCAATGACCATGAAATTGTCTTTTGTGTCCTTCTTAACAACTATTTGCATTGTGAAAGCAATGTCCATCAACCATCTATACAATGAATTCATTCAATTCCAACACACAATGGAGTCCTTGATCTTGATTAGCATTTCTTATTGATATTCATTGGTTGAATTTCAAAAGAAAGAGTCCCTCCCATCATTTCTAGTTAGCATGGCACCTTTGTTCTTTCCAACCATGCTTTTTTATACACTGATCATCAAAATCACATTTATGCCTAAACTACCCAGTAAATGAATTAAAACAAACAAGTCTTAACATCATTAAAACACTAAATGTGTTTACTTCCATCAACTAATGGAGTCAATCATCTGGAATTGATTTTTGTATTAAAGTGATGTTGTTTAATTCGCAAATATTGAAGATTTCTATTTAATTCATGCTAATTAGGCTCCTCTTTTTCTTAGAAGCACCATCTTTCATGCAATGACCATGAAATTGTCTTTTGTGTCCTTCTTAACAACTATTTGCATTGTGAAAGCAATGTCCATCAACCATCTATACAATGAATTCATTCAATTCCAACACACAATGGAGTCCTTGATCTTGATTAGCATTTCTTATTGATATTAATTGGTTGAATTTCAAAAGAAAGAGTCCCTCCCATCATTTCTAGTTAGCATGGCACCTTTGTTCTTTCCAACCAAGCTTTTTTATACACTGATCATCAAAATCACATTTATGCCTAAACTACCCAGTAAATGAATTAAAACAAACAAGTCTAAACATCATTAAAACACTAAATGTGTTTACTTCCATCAACTAATGGAGTCAATCATCTTGAATTGCTTTTTGTATTAATGTTATGTGGTTTAATTCGTAAATATTGAAGATTTCTCTTCACTTCATGCTAATTAGGCTCCTCTTTTTCTTAGAAGCACCATCTTTCATGCAATGACCATGAAATTGTCTTTTGTGTCCTTCTTAACAACTATTTGCATTGTGAAAGCAATGTACATCAACCATCTATACAATGAATTCATTCAATTCCAACACACAATGGAGTCCTTGATCTTGATTAGCATTTCTTATTGATATTAATTGGTTGAATTTCAAAAGAAAGAGTCCCTCCCATCATTTCTAGTTAGCATGGCACCTTTGTTCTTTCCAACCATGCTTTTTTATACACTGATCATCAAAATCACATTTATGCCTAAACTACCCAGTAAATGAATTAAAACAAACAAGTCTAAACATCATTAAAACACTAAATGTGTTTACTTCCATCAACTAATGGAGTCAATCATCTAGAATTGCTTTTTGTATTAATGTTATGTGGTTTAATTCGTAAATATTGAAGATTTCTCTTCACTTCATGCTAATTAGGCTCCTCTTTTTCTTAGAAGCACCATCTTTCATGCAATGACCATGAAATTGTCTTTTGTGTCCTTCTTAACAACTATTTGCATTGTGAAAGCAATGTCCATCAACCATCTATACAATGAATTCATTCAATTCCAACACACAATGGAGTCCTTGATCTTGATTAGCATTTCTTATTGAAATTAATTTGTTGAATTTCAAAATAAAGACTCCCTGCCATCATTTCTAGTCAGCATGGCACCTTTGTTCTTTCCAACCATGCTTTTTTAATACAGTGATATGCAAAATCACATTTATGCCTAAACTACCCAGTAAATGAATTAAAACAAACAAGTCTAAACATCATTAAAACACTAAATGTGTTTACTTCCATCAACTAATGGAGTCAATCATCTTGAATTGCTTTTTGTATTAATGTTATGTGGTTTAATTAGAAAATATTGAAGATTTCTCTTCACTTCATGCTAATTAGGCTCCTCATTTTCTTAGAAGCACCATCTTTCATGCAATGACCATGAAATTGTCTTTTGTGTCCTTCTTAACAACTATTTGCATTGTGCAAGCAATGCACATCCACCATCTATACAATGAATTCATTCAATTCCAACACACAATGGAGTCCTTGATCTTCATTAGCATTTCTTATTGATATTAATTGGTTGAATTTCAAAAGAAATAGTCCCTCCCATCATTTCTAGTTAGCATGGCACCTTTGCTCTTTTCAACAATGCTTTTTTATACACTGATCATCAAAATCACATTTATGCTTAAACTACCCAGTAAATGAATTAAAACAAACAAGTCTAAACATCATTAAAACACTAAATGTGTTTACTTCCATCAACTAATGGAGTCAATCATCTTGAATTGCTTTTTGTATTAATGTTATGTGGTTTAATTCGTAAATATTGAAGATTTCTCTTCACTTCATGCTAATTAGGCTCCTCTTTTTCTTAGAAGCACCATCTTTCATGCAATGACCATGAAATTGTCTTTTGTGTCCTTCTTAACAACTATTTGCATTGTGAAAGCAATGTACATCAACCATCTATACAATGAATAGATTAAATTCCAACACACAATGGAGTCCTTGATCTTAATTAGCATTTCTTATTGATATTAATTGGTTCAATTTCAAAAGAAAGAGTGCCTCCCATCATTTCTAGTTAGCATGGCACCTTTGTTCTTTCCAACCATGCTTTTTTATACACTGATCATCAAAATCACATTTATGCCTAAACTACCCAGTAAATGAATTAAAACAAACAAGTCTAAACATCATTAAAACACTAAATGTGTTTACTTCCATCAACTAATGGAGTCAATCATCTTGAATTGCTGTTTGTATTAATGTTATTTGGTTTAATTAGAAAATATTGATGATTTCTCTTCACTTCATGCTAATTAGGCTCCTCATTTTCTTAGAAGCACCATCTTTCATGCAATGACCATGAAATTGTCTTTTGTGTCCTTCTTAACAACTATTTGCATTGTGAAAGCAATGTACATCAACCATCTATACAATGAATTCATTCAATTCCAACACACAATGGAGTCCTTGATCTTAATTAGCATTTCTTATTGATATTAATTGGTTGAATTTCAAAAGAAAGAGTCCCTCCCATCATTTCTAGTTAGCATGGCACCTTTGTTCTTTCCAACCAATGCTTTTTTATACACTGATCATCAAAATCACATTTATGCCTAAACTACCCAGTAAATGAATTAAAACAAACAAGTCTAAACATCATTAAAACACTAAATGTGTTTACTTCCTTCAACTAATGGAGTCAATCATCTTGAATTGCTTTTTGTATTAATGTTATGTGGTTTAATTCGTAAATATTGAAGATTTCTCTTCACTTCATGCTAATTAGGCTCCTCTTTTTCTTAGAAGCACCATCTTTCATGCAATGACCATGAAATTGTCTTTTGTGTCCTTCTTAACAACTATTTGCATTGTGAAAGCAATGTACATCAACCATCTATACAATGAATTCATTAAATTCCAACACACAATGGAGTCCTTGATCTTAATTAGCATTTCTTATTGATATTAATTGGTTCAATTTCAAAAGAAAGAGTGCCTCCCATCATTTCTAGTTAGCATGGCACCTTTGTTCTTTCCAACCATGCTTTTTTATACACTGATCATCAAAATCACATTTATGCCTAAACTACCCAGTAAATGAATTAAAACAAACAAGTCTAAACATCATTAAAACACTAAATGTGTTTACTTCCTTCAACTAATGGAGTCAATCGTCTAGAATTGCTTTTTGTATTAATGTTATGTGGTTTAACTCGTAAATATTGAAGATTTCTCTTCACTTCATGCTAATTAGGCTCCTCTTTTTCTTAGAAGCACCATCTTTCATGCAATGACCATGAAATTGTCTTTTGTGTCCTTCTTAACAACTATTTGCATTGTGAAAGCAATGTACATCAACCATCTATACAATGAATAGATTAAATTCCAACACACAATGGAGTCCTTGATCTTAATTAGCATTTCTTATTGATATTAATTGGTTCAATTTCAAAAGAAAGAGTGCCTCCCATCATTTCTAGTTAGCATGGCACCTTTGTTCTTTCCAACCATGCTTTTTTATACACTGATCATCAAAATCACATTTATGCCTAAACTACCCAGTAAATGAATTAAAACAAACAAGTCTTAACATCATTAAAACACTAAATGTGTTTACTTCCATCAACTAATGTAGTCAATCATCTTGAATTGATTTTTGTATAAAAGTGATGTGTTTTAATTCGTAAATATTGAAGATTTGTCTTCACTTCATGCTAATTAGGCTCCTCTTTTCCTTAGAAGCACGATCTTTCATGCAATGTCCATGAAATTGTCTTTTGTGTCCTTCTTAACAACTATTTGCATTGTGAAAGCAATGTCCATCAACCATCTATACAATGAATTCATTCAATTCCAACATACAATGGAGTCCTTGATCTTGATGAGCATTTCTTATTGAAATTAATTTGTTGCATTTCAAAATAAAGATTCCCTGCCATTATTTCTAGTCAGCATGGCAACTTTGTTCTTTTCAACCATGCTTTTTAACACAGTGATATGCAAAATCACATTTATGCCTAAACTACCCAGTAAATGAATTAAGCCAAACAAGTCTAAACATCATTAAAACACTAAATGTGTTTACTTCCATCAACTAATGGAGTCAATCATCTTGAATTGCTTTTTGTATTAATGTTATGTGGTTTAATTCATAAATATTGAAGATTTCTCTTCACTTAATGCTAATTAGGCTCCTCTTTTTCTTAGAAGGACCATCTTTCATGCAATGACCATGAAATTGTCTTTTGTGTCCTTCTTAACAACTATTTGCATTGTGAAAGCAATGTACATCAACCATCTATACAATGAATTCATTCAATTCCAACACACAATGGAGTCCTTGATCTTGATTAGCATTTCTTATTGATATTAATTGGTTGAATTTCAAAAGAAAGAGTCCCTCCCATCATTTCTAGTTAGCATGGCACCTTTGTTCTTTCCAACCATGCTTTTTTATACACTGATCATCAAAATCACATTTATGACTAAACTACCACGTAAATGAATTAAAACAAACAAGTCTTAACATCATTAAATAACTAAATGTGTTTACTTCCATCAACTAATGGAGTCAGTCTTCTGGAATTGATTTTTGTATAAAAGTGATGTGTTTTAATTCGTAAATATTGAAGATTTCTCTTCACTTCATGCTAATTAGGCTCCTCTTATTCTTAGAAGCACCATCTTTCATGCAATGACCATGAAATTGTCTTTTGTGTCCTTCTTAACAACTATTTGCATTGTGAAAGCAATGTACATCAACCATCTATACAATGAATTCATTCAATTCCAACACACAATGGAGTCCTTGATCTTGATTAGCATTTCTTATTGATATTAATTGGTTGAATTTCAAAAGAAAGAGTCCCTCCCATCATTTCTAGTTAGCATGGCACCTTTGTTCTTTCCAACCATGCTTTTTTTATACACTGATCATCAAAATCACATTTATGCCTAAACTACCCAGTAAATGAATTAAAAACAAACAAGTCTTAACATCATTAAAACACTAAATGTGTTTACTTCCATCAACTAATGGAGTCAATCATCTTGAATTGCTTTTTTTGTATTAATGTTATGTGGTTTAATTCGTAAATATTGAAGATTTCTCTTCACTTCATGCTAATTAGGCTCCTCTTTTTTCATAGAAGCACCATCTTTCATGCAATGACCATGAAATTGTCTTTTGTGTCCTTCTTAACAACTATTTGCTTTGTGAAAGCAATGTACATCAACCATCTATACAATGAATTCATTCAATTCCAACACACAATGGAGTCCTTGATCTTGATTAGCATTTCTTATTGATATTAATTGGTTGAATTTCAAAAGAAAGAGTCCCTCCTATCATTTCTAGTTAGCATGGCACCTTTGTTCTTTCCAACCATGCTTTTTTATACACTGATCATCAAAATCACATTTATGCCTAAACTACCCAGTAAATGAATTAAAACAAACAAGTCTTAACATCATTAAAACACTAAATGTGTTTTTACTTCCATCAACTAATGGAGTCAATCATCTGGAATTGATTTTTGTATAAAAGTGATGTGGTTTAATTCGTAAATATTGAAGATTTCTCTTCACTTCATGCTAATTAGGCTCCTCTTTTTCTTAGAAGCACCATCTTTCATGCAATGACCATGAAATTGTCTTTTGTGTCCTTCTTAACAACTATTTGCATTGTGAAAGCAATGTCCATCAACCATCTATACAATGAATTCATTCAATTCCAACACACAATGGAGTCCTTGATCTTGATTAGCATTTCTTATTGATATTAATTGGTTGAATTTCAAAAGAAAGAGTCCCTCCCATCATTTCTAGTTAGCATGGCACCTTTGTTCTTTCCAACCATGCTTTTTTTATACACTGATCATCAAAATCACATTTATGCCTAAACTACCCAGTAAATGAATTAAAACAAACAAGTCTAAACATCATTAAAACACTAAATGTGTTTACTTCCATCAACTAATGGAGTCAATCATCTTGAATTGCTTTTTGTATTAATGTTATGGTGGTTTAATTCGTAAATATATTGAAGATTTCTCTTCACTTCATGCTAATTAGGCTCCTCTTTTTTTCTTAGAAGCACCATCTTTCATGCAATGACCATGAAATTGTCTTTTTTGTGTCCTTCTTAACAACTATTTGCATTGTGAAAGCAATGTACATCAACCATCTATACAATGAATTCATTCAATTCCAACACACAATGGAGTCCTTGATCTTGATTAGCATTTCTTATTGATATTAATTGGTTGAATTTCAAAAGAAAGAGTCCCTCCTATCATTTCTAGTTAGCATGGCACCTTTGTTCTTTTCCAACCATGCTTTTTTTATACACTGATCATCAAAATCACATTTATGCCTAAACTACCCAGTAAATGAATTAAAACAAACAAGTCTTAACATCATTAAAACACTAAATGTGTTTTACTTCCATCAACTAATGGAGTCAATCATCTGGAATTGCTTTTTGTATTAATGTGATGTGGTTTTAATTCGCAAATATTGAAGATTTCTATTCACTTCATGCTAATTAGGCTCCTCTTTTTCATAGAAGCACCATCTTTCATGCAATGACCATGAAATTGTCTTTTTGTGTCCTTCTTAACAATTATTTGCATTGTGAAAGCAATGTACATCCACCATCTATACAATGAATTCATTCAATTCCAACACACAATGGAGTCCTTGATCATGATTAGCATTTCTTATTGATATTAATTTTCTTTCCAACCTCATGGCTTTATTTAAAAAATTACAATGATCAACAAAATCGACATTTAATCCTAAACTACCCAGT